>PVKE010002547.1:39656-81766 GCA_004027555.1 Craseonycteris thonglongyai | reverse complement strand
TAGGCTTCAGCTTTTCCCCACTCAGTATAATATTTGCTGAGGGTTTGTCATATATGGCCTTAATTAAGTTGAGGTACTTCCCTTCAATTCCCATTTTATTCAGTGTTTTTATCATAAATGGGTGTTGTATCTTGTCGAATGCTTTTTCTGCATCAATTGAGATAATCATGTGGTTTTTATCCTTTGTCTGGTTTATGTGCTGGATTACATTAATTGATTTGCGTATGTTGAACCATCCTTGAGCCCCTGGGATGAATCCCACTTGGTCATGGTGAATAACCTTTTTAATGCATTGTTGTATTCTGTTAGCTAAAATTTTATTTAAGATTTTTGCATCAGTGTTCATCAGTGAGATGGGCCTATAGTTTTCCTTTTTGGTATTGTCTTTCCCAGGTTTTGGTATTAGGGTGACATTAGCTTCATAGAAAGAGTTGGGTAGTACTGCCTCCTCTTGAATTTTCTGGAGTAGTTTGAGGAGGATGGGCATTAATTCTTCTTTGAATGACTGGTAGAATTCATTGGTAAAGCCATCTGGTCCAGGCCTTTTGCCTTTGGGCAATTTTTGGATAATTGTTTCAAGTTCTGTACTGTTGATTGGTCTATTCAGGTTATCCAAATCTTCTTGGTTCAGTTTTGGTAAACTATATGTTTCTAGAAATTTGTCCATTTCCTCTAGGTTGTCAAATTTGTTGGCATAGAGTCTTTCATAGTAATCTCTTATGATTGTTTGTATTTCTGCAGCATCAGTTGTAATCTCTCCCCTATCGTCCCGTATTCTGGAAATATGAGATCTTTCTCTTTGTCCTTTGGTGAGCCTAGCCAGTGGTTTGTCGATTTTATTGAGTTTTTGAAAGAACCAGCTCTTTGTGGCGTTAATTTTATCTATTGTTTTTCTATTCTGAATTTCATTAAGTTCTGCTTTGATTTTTATTAATTATTTTCTTCTGCTGGCTTTGGGGGACCTCTGTTCTTCTTTTTCTAGCTCTATAAGATGAGATGTGAGGGTGTTTACTTGTAGTTTTTCTTGTTTCTTGAAATAGGCCTTTGTGTGTTGTTCCGTGTTGTGTGGTTCTCTTAGTTGAGGTTTCTTCTCAGGGTTTCCCCTGTGGATTCCTCTCTGTTCACAAGGCCCTTCCTAGGCAGTTATCGGCGTCCTCCTCTCATGCTGCCATCTTGGATCTCCTCTGGAATCCATTTTTTAAATGTAAACATTCACCATAATTTTTTATCATACCTCATATGTAAAGATGTAGTTCTGGGCCCCGTAAACAGCCCTAGACCCCCTTGTGCCGAATGGGGGGCTTCAGGGCCCTAGGCCCCTCTCTCATCACAACATCTAGCCACCCCGTTATGAGTTAATGGCTTCCAAGCATCCTAGAGAGTTCAGAAATCAGAAATGCAAAGTTTCCAATATTCTCGTCCCACGGGCCTCAGAAATAACTGAAATCCCAGAAACTTCCCTGTTTCGAGGTGCATCGGGCAAGCCACCGACAGCCTCATGCCTCTGCTGGTTCCAGCGCCCACACAACTGGGCCCAGTTCCTGCATGTGTAAGGTGGGGAGAGGGCACCCCCTCTTCCCAGGCTGTGGGGGGGCTAAAGCAACAGTACCCACACCCTGGGCCTGGTAAGTGAGGTGGTCAATGAACAGGGGCTGCTGTTCTTTATCAGTTCCAAGTTCATGTTTCCTTGTTTTGGTTCCAAAAACGCGGTCACAATTTTGATAAAAGTGTCCAGTCCTGAGGAAGCCAGTCTGGGGCTGGGCTCTGTGGCGTGTGCTACTTTAGCCCGGATGGACTTCGGGCCCCAGCAAGGTTTTATGAGGCCTGCTTTATGGCCCCTACTGCCTTCTGGTGCCTGGTGAGGGGAGAACAGGGGCGGGGTGAGGGCCGGGGGGGGGGGGGGGGGGGGGGGGGGGGGGGGGGGGGGGGGGGGGGTAGGGGTAGGGGAGAATGGTGGGGTGGGGCCAAGGCAGGGTGAGGGGAGAATGGCAGGTGGGATAAAGGTGGGTATCAGGGAAAGTGAAAGCAAAGGCACACTTCTCAGAAGTGGCACGGTTCTAGTGAGGTTTCTTTATCCCTCAGCATTGGGAGGGTTTCTGGTAGAAATTTTTTGAGTAAACGCAATCCATATTCAATGATATACAGAGGGTGCCAAAAAAATGCACACACATTTTAAGAAAGGAAAAATCCGTATTAAAATTGTAATGCTCGACAGATGCCTCTAACAGAAGATGAGTACAAGTCACGTGTGACTTCTGCCATTATAAGAGGTGCTCAAAGTCGTGACCATCAGCATCCAGACACCTCTGATGATGGTGAACTATGGCTTGAGCAACGGTGACTAAAGTGTCCACCTGTGTCACTGCGCATGCCGTTTCAATTTCCCTCGCATCTCAGACATATCACGAATGTGTGCAATTGTCAGGCGTGTTGAAGGTTCTGTTGCACACTCACACCTCCATTGTTGTTGTACTTCCACAATGTTCTCGAATTTCAGACACCACTTCAACATGGTCTTGTGCCCCTCAAATGACAACCATGCTGCCACCATTGTCTTTACCTCTGCTGCCTGTCACATGGTGAAGCCAGCCTTCATTTGATGAACACCATCTTTTGAGCAAGTGTCCTACGACACATTGCTCCTGTAATTCAACTTCGAAAAGTAATACATAGGTCACCTCTCTTAACATGTGCACACACTATTACGGTACCCTGTGTCTAGGAATGGCAAGTGAAGAAGAAAGAGATGCGGTCCTAGCCCAGTAAGTGCTCACAATCTAGAGGACCAGGAAGGTAGCCCCGCTAGCGATGTCATTCTCACACTACATGGCTTCTTTGCCGACTGGAAACCAGGCAGATCTACCACCAGCCATGTGCCCGGTGTCAGGGAGGTGCTGGGGAGGAACTCGATGAGGAGGTGTGGCTTGGGCCACCAGGAACTCCCTGTGTCCTAGAAGAACAGACGCAAAGTGCCTCCTTCCCCATCACTAGGATAAAGGTATTGTACCAGAGTGCTCCTTGATAGAACACGGAGTGGGGAGAAGACATCATAACCCTTTGAATCAAACAGGAAGCTGTGATTGCCTACGGACACAGTACACTGAACGGTGGGTTGAGGAATAGGAGGCACAAAGCACTTCCCCACAAGGCTTCACTGAGCTGACATGGGACAGGGTCCCGATGGATGATACGACAGAGAAATGTGATTACAGACAGAAGGAAGTGCTTGTACATCACCCAAGGGAGTCAAAAGCAAGGTGGGTTCAGGGCCGATGTGGGGAGCACAGGCCAGGAGGACAGGGAGCTGGCTTGTGTCCAGTACAGCAAGGACCTTGTGGACTTCACTCAGGAATTCAGATTGGACCCTGTGGGCAGTGAGGGGTCACTGAAGGGTAAACGGTGGGATGGGGTGATCCAATTTGCATTTTAGACGGATCACGCTGCCAGCCACGGCGGGTGGGGTGGATCAGGTGGGGCCAAGCCCGGAGACTGGGTGGACCCACTAGGAGGCGGTCACAGCTCTCCTGGGAGAAACAATGGCGCCCTGAACCACGGTCGTGGCAGGCAGGATAGCCGGGTGGACGATTTGGGGTTCAC
Source organism: Craseonycteris thonglongyai (assembly GCA_004027555.1). NCBI lineage: Eukaryota > Metazoa > Chordata > Mammalia > Chiroptera > Craseonycteridae > Craseonycteris > Craseonycteris thonglongyai. The sequence continues at coordinate 78,169 of PVKE010002547.1, read as the reverse complement.
CTTGAAGGTAGAACTGAAATGACTCAGTAGGGCTGGTGAGCAAGGAGGATGGCACTGAGGTGTCTAGTTTGGGTGAATGAGTGGATGGAGCCTTTAATGGAATTGGGTCACAAAGAAAGAGCAGGTGTGATAGCAGGGCTAGGCAAGCAGCTTGGTTTTATATATTGGAAGTACCCTAAGGGTGTCTATGGAGAGATGTAGGGGACGTAGTTGGAACCACGGGTTTGTGGCTGAAAGAAGAGGCAGGTGCTCATGACTGATCAGTCCTACAGATGATGGTTGGGTCACGGGGAGTTTATAGAAAGGAGGTGAAATGGAGAGAGTGTGGTCAAGGAGGACAAGAGGAGGAAGGAGCCCAGAAGCATGCCAGCAAGGGACACCCAGGGGGAGCACAGTGCTTCAGGCTATAGAGAGCACCACCAGGGCAGATGATAGAGACAGTCCATCCAGTTACAGACTGTGAACCATGCAGGAAGACAAGCAAGAGGGTCATCGGTGACCCTGATGGGAGTTTTAGCGGAGTTTTGGAGTCTGATCCTGGGTTTTGGTGGATTGAGAAGTTCTGAAAGAGGGGAGTGGAGGCCATTTCTTTAAGAAACATGCTGGTTAGAGGAAAAGGGGTAGAGTTGAGGAAAGGCTGGACCCAGATCAGTTGGGTTAGGAGAACGGCAGTGTAGACAGCTGAGTAGGCTGAAACGAATCCATGAAAAACAGGCAGCATGGATAGCCCAAGACTTGATGGCTGACTAGAAGGCAGAAGAGGCAGGGCGGGGAGGAAGGGGGCGTAGGTGGGAGGGTCCTCTAGGACACGGGGGTGGAGAGGAGTGAAGCAGGGGAAGAGGAGGGAGCAGCTGATAGTCCCAGTCCCCTGGGGAAGGCAGAGCCCCGAGAAGGGGGTGCTTTGCTTGGCTCTTGGCTACTGGAAGGTGCATGGAGGAGCCAGGCTTCTGGGTAATGCCGTCGTATCAGCCTGGCCTGTGGGCCTGGGCACAAATGCAGTGAGTACCTGGCCTGGCCTCCCCGAAGGCTGCAGCAGGGCAGGGGGGCACTGGGCCCGGGGCCCGGGGCAGGTGTCAAGGCCGCCTGTGAGAAGCCCTATGTGCGCTCAGGGCTCAGCATCCCGAGGAGGTGTAAGTCCCCTCTGAGTCAGAGCCAGGCGCTCCTTTGCATGTTACTCATGCCAAGCCCAACTGAGCAGGTTGCCTGGAGCACCTCATGCCCTTTCCAAACAGAACCGCCCAGATCTCCCCAGAGTGTGCGCCGTTGGCTGAGTCTCTCTGCCCTAGAAATAGTTCCACTGAGAGGGCTCTCGTCGGTCATGCCCACGTGGCTGCCTGTGAAATGGAGCTGGGAAAACCACACTCAGGACGGTCATTTCCGCTCGGACAGCTGAGTGTTCATTTCAGCGAACATGCTCAGAACACAGCCCTTATCGCTGCCAACGACTGCATTATGTTTTTGTTTATCACCTCTCTCCTCCCACTGGCATGCAATCCCCACAACGCTGGAACACTGTTGTGTTTTTCTTTTATCCCTGTGCCTAGAACAGTGCCCGATGTGTAGTACATGCTCAATAAACACATGAAGTAACGGAAGGGGGAATGGTTTCTCTAAACCTTACAACCGCAGGGGTTGAACAGTTTAGGAAAGGGAGATGCTGAGAGGTTAAATAAACATCACCTTCCCGGTTAATCAGACTAAGGGTGAGAGGGAGCCGCCTTCGTTTCAAGTGGGGCTTCCCACATTCAGAACCTATGTTAGGAGTTTATTAAAGGAAACTACTGCCTGTTCTCCAGCTCTCCTAGACCTAGCTGTCAGCTTCCTTGCATCCTTCCTTTGAGGAAAAATACTTGAACGACGGAAGGGGCCTCTTTCATTCCAACTCCATATATGGTTTGCACGGGCTCTCTTAGGTTTCTTGTTGACAAGAGGAAACTATGCACGGCAGGAAATCACTGGCAACAGTTCTGACCACAGAGTCTGGGGAAGACCATTCTGTGTTTGCATCCCTGCTGGCTTCAGGTGGTGGTGGTGTGGTGTGGTGTGTGTGTGTGTGTTTTGCACCGTCCGTGTGTGCTGGGTGTATATGCACTGCCTATGGGCTCTGTCTTTTACATGCTCTATTCCTTGCAGCTCCAGGGCCTGAGCATCAAACCTCAGGCGTTAGTAGGACAAGGTGATTGTCGTCCAAACCCCTTTAGGGAGAACACAGCCAGGGGAAGGTTCAATCGGCATCACTGCATGTGCTGTGGACAGTCCAAGAATCAGAGAAGAATCCAGGCCTCAGAAGGTTTCTTTGGCCAATGGAGTCCCTTAGCCATTCGTCCAGGGGTCTCCAAACTTTTCAGCCCGCGGGCCGCATTAACTATCAAACAGCAGTTTGGGGGCCGACTACACACTCGAGGTCCAAATAAAAAAGAATCAAAACATAGATGTTGTTTATAATTATTTATTTAATATTATTTTATTCAGATAAAAAGGTCTCCACGGGCTGGATGAGAGGGTCTCGCGGGCAGGATGTGGCCCGTGGGCCGTAGTTTGGAGACCCCTGGTCTCACCAAGTCATGGCTCTGCTTTCTTCCTGCTACAGGTTCGTCTCGTGTCACTGTGCTGCGCTTTATCAGCTCCACTTTCCTATGCATGGAAGGCAAGACCCCCCACGAGTGAAAAAGATTACGACTTGCTTTATTACGATACTTGCTTTACTGGGGTGGTCTGGACCTGAACCCACAGTACCTTCGCGGTGTGCCTGTCCTCAATAGCTTATTTTTAAAGCAGAATAAAAACCAAAAATCAAAACCAAAACCTCTGATTCCAGTTGCCTGAGCTGGAGTACTCAACAACAAAACAGCTGTTAACATGGCTGCCGCCCGGATCTGCTAACCACTTCAGTCAAGTGAAAGGCCTGTCTGGGAGAAATCCTGGCTGGTGTAGTAAGGAGAGAAATTTCCAGGGAGCCACCGCAGATGGTAGCAGATGTCACGGAGCACAGAGCAGAAGCCACCGGGGACGTCACCAGCGTAGCGGTAAGCAAAAAATCTGGTAAGCGCTCCACCAAGCCAACTGCCAATTACACCCCCCAGGCGGCTCAGGAAGCCAGGGAGGGGGTCTGTTTCCTTAATTAACAGCTTTCCATTCTCTTCATCCACAAATCTGTCAGCCTACGTCTCCTCAGGGATCTCGGATGTCGGCTTCAGGTACCTGTCCTTACCAGGGCATGCCACCAGCACGGAAGGGTGAGCAAATGTGCAACGCCGATCGCTTAGCAGACGAGCGCTTGCCTCCCAGTCTCGAGCTCTGAGATTCGACTGCCGGCCGGGGCCCGTCCAAACCCATGCACTGAACTGCGGCCCAACTGGGAAGCAGTGAGATGGTGGCAAAGGTTCTCACCTCCCATACAGGAGGCTCCCCGACTCCTCTGTTCAGTTCTACCCACCGTGCGGCCCCACATCCACCTGTGTGGAAGGAAACCATGTCACAACTAATGATGTGCAACTATGGAGACTGCTCTGGGCCCTCTCCCTCCTCTCTCTCTCTCTCTCTCTCAACTTTTCTCAAATAAAATAAATCTTAAAAAAAATTGACTACCTACACAATCGTACTAACAAACGAGTCTGCTACTGATTATCAGCTCTGACAAATGTGAAAATTTAAGAAATCCGGCTTTTTATTTAACATCAAAGTTAACATTATTTAAAAAACTAATGGCACCTGCTTTGGGGAGAAGATCTACAGAAAATGTACAATTTTAGGCTGACATGAAACTGGACAATATCCCACAGAAGAGAAATTCTGCCACAGAGCTCACAATAAACATTTCCGGTTTTTACTTTCAGAGATGCTAACTGCTGTGGAGACATAGCTTAGAACACAGAGCATGATTTCTGGAAAGATTTCTCTTAGGATGAACATAATGAGACATGCTTTAAACACATAAATTAAAACTGCAACACCTAAATCATTACCCAAACAACCCAGCTACATGACTTCCTAGCTGCTTATAAACAGAGAACTGTGCTAACATTTGTGACAACATGGATGGACCTAGAGACCATCTTATTAAGCGAAATAAGTCAGACTGAAAGAATCAGGAAACATATGACCACACTTATAGGTGGAATATAAAACTGAAAGTAACAGAGACACAGAGACCTATGGACACACCCAATAACTTGGTGATTGCCTGAGGGAAGGGGAGGAGGGGGGAGGGAGAGAGGGAGGGGAGGTGGGAGAGGACACCAGCATTATAGACACACTCAATGGTTTGGGGGTTACCTGGAGAGGAGGGAGGAGGGGGGGAGGGAGAGTTGGGGGTCGGGTGGGAGTGGACACCGGATATGTGGTAATGGAAGGGGAGCTGATTATGGGTTCGGTGAGCACATAATGCAAAGCATGGGTGATGTGATGTGGACTTGTACATCCGGAAACTATCTAATTGTTACCAATCAATGTCACCCCAATAAATTTAACAATAAAAAATAAATTAAAAAAAAGAGAAAGTTATGGGTTAGTGTGCTTTATATCTCATGGATTATCAAACTCTTATTAACTGCACTATTTCTTTTTTAAAGCTTCTTCACTATTTTGGATGTAAACAGGCCAGTCTCATTGCTTTCAGTGACTTATCTTTCTAAACTAACTCTTTCCTTAGCATATGGGCTAACCTTCTCAAAATACCTCTCTTCAGATAGTCGTGAATTTTAAGAGTAATGCCACTTTGTCCCAACAATGGTACTTCAATATTATAGAAATATGCAAAATTATTTCATCACTCATGTGCACATTAATAAGTATATTTAGGGGAAGCTGGGATGGCTCAGCAGGTTAAGCACTCGCTTTGCAGCCCTGGAGCCCGAGGATCGAATACCATGTGCTGAGGTGGGGTGTGCCCCCAGTTCAGTTCTTGCCAGGGCCTATGTGGGAGGCTCCCAGCCCAGTTTCTGCCCTGTGCAGCCCCGTGCCCACCTGTGGAGTGAAACTATATGGAAAACTAATGCCATCAACTATGGAGACTACTCTGGGCCCTCCCCCTTTTGTCTTGCTGTCAAATAAATAAATAAATAAATAAATAAATCTTTAATAAGTATATTTAAGTTTTCCTAGACCAATACAAGTATATTTGGATTACACACACACACACACACACACACACAAGAATGTTCCCATTCAATGCGAAATCATTTGTCATTTAAAATCCAAACTCAAAAGACAAAAGTAATTAGTGGCCCGAGCACTATTACTGAGCCCGTCATTAAGTCTGATGTGTTAGAGGCCTGGCAGGGCAATGAACTTACACAGAGGGGCCATTTCTCAACAAAAACAAGAATGACAAAGCAGATGGGCTAACATGATGCGGATGCTAATTGACCGAGAGGGATAATAGCTTGATGGGCTGAAATGAAGAGAGGAGGGATTTCAGAAAATTTCAGTCTATCAGGAGATCACAGTGATCACGTAAGTCAAACCACTAACGGGTACCTACTAGAAACTTTGGACTAATCCTACTTTCGGTGCCCCGATCAGTAAGGGACTACTTTCATTTACTGCTTCCTTGTGGGTTGGAATTTATTTATTTTTTGTGGGGGTGGGGAAGGTTGTTTGTTCTGGTTTAATCACACTCAAAATCTAAGTTGCGAGAACCAATGCTAAACCTACAAGGCAGTGTTTTTAGGTGGCTGTTTTGTCCTCAGCAAAGTATTAATATCATTTTGGTGATCATGAAAATGCTATGTCACCCAAAAGAGCTAGTGCTAGAATCTAATGTCCAGCCTCTAAAGTCACTCAGGATGTTCACTGAATGAGCAGATGTTCATCCATCCCACGTGGTGTTTCCTCTTTAGTACGTATGCACACGGTGTTTGCTACCAATGCGAGGTGGGCAGAAGGCGCTCGCTGACTTAAAATATAAATGAAATATCCAATTCCAGGATATGTCACAGCTAGATCACCATTTCTTAATTATATGAGTACACTTATAGAACGTTATTTAATCTCCTTACACAGTGAAGACAACAAGCAGGGAGTGAATAACAAACTACGAAAAGTCTCTGGAGGAGAGCGCGATGACAAAGCTTCATGAAGTTGGAACAAGACTCTAAACCGACTCTGCTGTGTAGGTGGGGCACATGCAAGTGAAAACAAAGTTCGCCGGTATCTAATGAGAATCCCCGGAAGTAAGGATTCTGTGGAAAAAGAATTCATGGTCAGGCGTGATGGTTTGGACACGCCCACATGTCAGAAGAGAGCGAGCTTCCAGCAGCTTCTGCTAAGCGCTCCTATGGATGCTGCTTTGCCTGCCTTCTCCCCTTCTCTCCCCGGGGGAGGAGACAGATTGACCGCCAGGCTGGGAAGTGTCAGAGCAAACTCACTAGGCAGGGCCACACAGGGAATGTGGTGGCTTGTGGAGGAGGCCCCTGTCTTCATAGATCCCCCCAAAGCCCTTCCCTTGAGGGCTGGAGAATTCCCCCCGTTCTTTCAAGAAACAGCAGCCTCTACACCCACCCCAACCCCTGGCGTGTCCAACATGCCTCACAAAGAAATCAAGAGGAGCCGGCCCAGGACCCAGCCTGATGCATGGGTGTGAGTTACACCCAGCCCTCCACCCACGTGGGGACTGGTGCCCACGAAGGAACAGGAACGCCGGCCATTAAAGCCGAGGACACACATTCTTCCTCCCTCCCCCCTTGGACCTGGACCCGGCATCTGCCTCCTGTGGTTGACGCATCAGTGTATTCATAGCCAACTTGGGAGACCAAGGGAGCGTCTGACAGCACAAAAGGGGCACAGCTGTGATATGGGGGTGCCACTAGTTCCCCCCGCTTCCCTGAACCCCAAACACTATACAGCCAGTGGTTTCATGGAAATCACGTTTATTGTTTTAAAAAGTTCAAGTCTGGAATTAGAGAATGCTGATCGTTGTGCAAGTCCGTGAATTGATTAAAACGACGGAGGAGTATAAACTGGAAAAAAGCCTGAATTGCAGGAGTCTCTCTCGCACACACACACACACACACACACACACACACACACACACAACTGCGCTTGCACCAAACGCTCAACTGCTCCAATCCCGCAAACCACGCACCACGCTGTCACATTGTTCCAGGTTTCCCTAACAGCAACTGTGGGCAAGGTATGGCACTTCATTTCACCCAGGCGATCGATCTGATGTTTTCTCGAGGAAAATGTCCACGCGCCTTCAAGCCTTCGGAGGACGGGGTGGAGGGTGGGCCTAGACTACCATTTCGGTTCAAGTCTTCTGAGTCTTCCTTGATACACACACACAGGAGCAGATTGAAAGCAAAGCATCATCTGGGCTAGACAATGATTGGCATTCCCCCCAAACAGACTAAAGATGTTAACTTGAAGGCCTTCACTGCAGTGAAAATGTAGCCTCTCTGCTACCTTAGGACTTATTTTCAGCGAGATCCTAAGGGACAGAGGGTAAGCTTGGCTCAGACACTGGATCTACTTTATTCTCGCTGGTCTTTCAGGATCTAAGAGGCCCCTCCCACCTTCACTGAGGTGACCTGCTCCCACTGATCTAGCTGCCGTCCAATTAGACCACATGCCGTGTTTTCCTTCGGCTGATGGTGTTCCTACCATAGAGACTCTAATTCTGTCGTTCTTCTTTGAGGATAAAAACACAAAAAAACCCTGTGATGTAAGCATCACATGTTTTCATTTACTGAGCGAGCTTCGCCATCCCTCACAGACCTGGGAAGAAAGTGAACCATGTCCTCAAAGGGGCTTTGTCACAATTAAGATTTGCCTGAACGAGACCTCCGCAGTGGCATTGATGGGACCCCGCTGAATGGCAAAGCCACAGCTCAGTGAGAGATCCTGAAGCCTTTCAGCGTGCTCTGCAGGGTGGGCATTCGACAGCCAGTCCTGATGAAATCAGGTGTTCAGCTCCCTGGGTAGAAGGCGGCAAAGGCCCCATTCACACATCCTCGTCTTACCCTTTAAAGTGCAACAGAACAACAAAGTCAGACTTTGGATGGATACACAGGTGTGAGATAAGATTCCATGTGATGGACAGTCACACACAATTGACTGCCATGGACACCGGGCACCTATGAGGCCTACGGTCGACTGTGGGCCCACGTTCTGGGTGACATGGGATTCACTGGAGTTCCATAGGCCACGAGTGGTCACCACAAGCAATGCCTGGACTTCTCCCCTCCCCTGACTCCTGCCACATCCTTGCTGCTTTCAGGACTCGGGGAAAACTTGACCCCTAACAAGGGTGAGCTTGCGTTTGACACTGATTGGAGATGGAGATGGAAATTCCTTTCTGCTCAGTAACCAGAGGTCTACCATGCTGGGTGAGTCAGGCAGGCAGGAAACCTGGTCTGATTAAGGCAGTGAGCGACATGGGCAGAACTTAGGGACAGGTGTGTGTTGACCGGGTGCAGGGACTGAGCCGGTAACGGCCACCGAGTGCAGAGAATTCCAGTTAGTCACCAGGGGCCGCCTCTGTCCCACGTGGCACCTGCAGTTGGCACAGCTGTTGGTTTTCAAAGTTGGTAGTATGCACGGTTTTCTTTACAACGAAAGCTCGGAAGAAGGCGGCGTCAGACCGGAGCCAGCGGCTTCATCTGGGGATGATGACCCTCTCGATGGCACATAGGATGTGGTCCCAGTTCTTACAAAAGATCGCGAGGAGCGTCACCGCGAAGAAGGTGCCCAGGATGTGGAAGCGGCTCCGCATCATGGGCGAGACGAACTTGGCCATGGTGGACACGCACACCAGGATGACAGTCATGAAGGCCAGGATCACGTTGATGCACTTGCCCAGCAGGACCTTGGCGTTGACCGTGTCTGTCTGCAGTGCCTGCTGCTCCTGCTGGTGCAGCTCCAGCTTAGCGATGCGCGTCTGGCAGGACTCCAAGGCTTCCTGTGGGCACAAGGGAGAGTGAGGGTCAGACGCTATGACCTCACGGGGGACAGACGCGTGAGCCAGCGCTGGCCCGGGCATGCACCAGAGCCCCCTGTCCCGGCTTGGAACGCTTGATGCCGAGGTAACATCATGCAGCCGATGGGACAGGGATAATGTCATGATGAGGATGATGATGATGATGGGCCAAGACGTTAAATAAGGATCCCAAGGCTCATTTTATCCTGTGACTCAGAATGTGTCTATACAACTGTAAACTACACAAGGAGTTAAGTGTTTTAACTCAACCGACACATGAGATATAAAGTGCATGAAATATTGGCATCTGTACCACGAGGGACAACTTGAAGGAAGGGCGGGGTTCCATCTTGGAACAGCTGTCTACCTCTAGCCAGGGCGCAGGTGACATGTCCAATTATAAGTCCTTCTTTCACGGCACGGGTGTGCATGTATCCATTTGGAACTGGTGGAGGATGGAGGGACAAGGGTGGGGACAGGAATGACCCTGGGGCAACTCGGTCGTGACCAGCTCTTTACTCAGGACACCCTCTGAAGCTACAGATTCTCCTTAGATCGCGTGCTTCCCAAGGCTTCAGTGACTGAGACACAGAGGGCTCCAGTGCATCCCTAGCCCGCTGCCTCTTCTGACACTGACTATCAACATGCCTCCCAGATGTCTCCAGTTTTGCTTCTTAAAAAAGTACCTCAAATGCAACATGTCCAAATTGGGTTCATGGACTACCTCTTCTCCTGCACCAAACCTGTTCCTTTCCAGGGTCCCCTTTTCTCAGAAAGTGGTACTCAAACTGCCCAGGTAGGTCCTCAGCCTCAAAGCCTGGGAGGCATTCCTCAATGCCCCTTCTCATCAATCCCATACCCCAGCCCTATCCATGCTACACCCAGCTTCCACCTCAACCAGTCCACTTCTCTCCCCTCCCACAGTCGCCGCTCCACAGGAAGCCACTCAGATCTCTAGTCCGCAATAACCCAGCACTGATTTCCTTACACACCCTCCTGCTCTCCAACCCCTCGAATCCACTTTGCACACCGAAGCCCTCGTGATCACTGAAGGATGCGGATCTGGCGCCATGCCTTTCTGCAAAGCCTTCTCCAGCTTGAACACAGCTCCGGCCCGAGCACACGCTCCCGCCTCACTTCATGCCTGTGCCCCTGGCCCCACCTCTCTGTGTTCTGGCCCAATGGGCTTTTCAAAGTTCTGGAAAGGGGCACGTTAGGGGCCTTTGCACCTGAGGCGTCCTGAGTCTGACGCAGGCGCCTCCCGGCCCTTCTCATCTGAGGATCTCCCGTTCATCCTTCTGGGCTCACAGGGACTGTCACGTCCTGCCAGAAGCCTTCTCAGCTTCCCTCCAGCCCTCCTCCCCAACCCAGGGGTCACGGCTGCAGGAGGAGGAGCCCCAGGCCCATTGTGCTGTGTCCTCAGCACAGAGTCAGTACCAGGTGTGCGCAGGAGGCTTGAGAGACAAAAGCCTTCAGTTTCTTGGGAGAAAAGGAGCGAACAAGAGGCAGTACGATGAGCCCCATATAGTCAACAGCTTACGGTCTAACGCGTGCGCCAACACGTGTCTGCTCCTTTACAAACAGTCATCTCTTCAGGTTCGAAAAGGCTCCAGCAGGATTGGCTTTTCTGCCGCTGAATATACGCCGTGGGCCCAAGAACAAGGGGATGTTGTTTCCCAGAGCACAGGCAGACGTCTACTGTGGTCTTCAGACAAGCATGGTCTACCGGCTCTGTCTGATGTTTTGGCTTCTAGAATTGTCCAAGCACAGACGCTCCTCACTTAACAACCGAGTCCTGTGCCTACCACTAGGTCACTAAGCAAATTGGTCAGTAAGTGAAGAATTTAAAGGCAGATGTCTTGTGGGGTGTCATGGTGTCACAGGGTGTGTGTCTGCAATAGATATCACATGACACCACACTTATAAAGGAAATACGTAGTCTTGTGTGATGGTGACCGCTTCATGTAGTGAATACTAACCGACTGTGAGAACGAGACAAAGACTGAGGAAGGGGATTCCGTAAGTCCGAGCAGTCGTTGCACAGGTACGTTGTTAAGTGAGGAGTGGCTGCCCACATGTGGTCATTAAACAGTTAGGTCATTAAATGAGGAGTGGCTGCACACATCTGGAATTACACAGGCCCAGCCCTTGACACAACACAGCCCTTGACACAGAGCGAAACAACACACGAGTGGTGGAAACTCCAGCTCACACACTGTGGGAGCAATTTCTCTTTGTGGTTCAGCTTTCTTCCTGAGAAGTGAGGCTGGAGGAAATAATCACGAGCTACAAAGAGAATTTGTGAACACGAAGCCGAGTGTACTTGAAGAGCACACATTCTTCTTGTTTGCTTGTTTTAAAGCTTTATTTATTTACTTATTTATTTGACAGAGAGAGAGAGATACAGAGAGAGAACCAAAGTGGGGGCACTCCCCAGTTCAGCATATGGGTCCACACGGGCCGGGGCCGGGATTCGATCTTGGGTCCCTGGCGCTGCAAAGTGAGCACTTAACCCACTGAGCCATCCCAGCTTTTCCTGTTTGCTTGTTTTAAAGGAGATCTGTGGGAATGTAAACTGGTGCAGCCTCTAGGGAAAGCAGTAGGGCGGGTCCTCAAAAATTAAAAATGGAACTACCTTATGACCCACCATTTCTGCCTCTAGGTATATTCCCGAAAGAAATGAAATCGGTATTTAGAAGAGACGTCTGTACTCCCATGTTCACTGCATTGTTATTTACAGCAGCCCAGACATGGAGACAGCTGACATGTCTACTGAGAAATGAGTCCATGGGGAACCTGCGGTATACATCCACATGGAATAGTATGCAGCCACACGGCGGAAGGAGACCCTGCCACCTAGAACCTGAAGGCATTATGTTAAGTGAAATTGGTCAGACAGACAAAGACAAATACTGTGTGATCTCACTTATATGTGGAATCTAAAAAAGCTAAACTCACAGAAACAGGGAACAAATAGATTGGTGGCTGCCAGACGTGGGGGCTGGGCAAATGGGTGAAGGTGGTCAAAAGGCATAAAGTTCCAATTATAAAGGCAAGGTTCGGGATGCGGGGGTAGCTCAGCGGTTGAGCACTTGCCTCACAATCATGAGGTCTGGGGTTCGATTCCCGGACCTGGCCCGTGCAAACCCATATACCGAACTGCAGCACAACTGGGAACCGCTGAGATGGCAGCGAAGGGTCTCGCTTCCCATGCCGGAGACCCCCAGCCAGTTCCTGCCCTGCATGGCCCCGCTTGCCTGTGTGGAACGAAACCATGTCACAACTAATGACGTGCAACTATGGACACTGCTCTGGGCCCTCCCCCTTCTCTCTCTCTCTCAAGGAAAAATAAAAATTTCTTTTTAAACAGTAAGGGTCATCTTAACTTAAATTTTTTTTTTTTTAAAATTTCGGTTTTGATGGGGAGAGTAGGGTATGGGTAATGGGTTTGGGTGCAGATATAAATAGTTCTTAACTAATGTAGGCAGCAAGTAAACAAAATATAGGCGCTTTTTGCAGTAGTGACCATAACCTGAGCTAACGGGATTCCTAAGGTGGAGAGAAACTGTTTTCTCCACGTGCCAGAAATCCTTGGGGTTCAGGGGCAGCGCACTGGGCTTTTTAAAGGCGTGACCAATGGCAGGAGGGGTACCTGGATGTCCCGTGAGCGCTCGTAGGCCTGGTAGGCCACCTTTTCCTCGATGCTGGCCAGCTCCTGCTTCAGGTTGGCCGTCTCGTGCTGATGCAGGTCTGTCAGATCATGCAGCTGGTCCTCTAGTCGCTCGTACCTGTGCAAAGACAGGAGCCCAGGCTGAGCGCGACATGTACAAGGTGTACTGATGGCACGGCCTACGATGATGCCCTTCCTGAAACCTCACTGCCGCCAGGGCCATCTGGGCCCATTTTTGCCCCCTGGTATGCTGTATTTCCAAAAGAAAAGTCCAGCGATAGGGAACACGCTTTTGAGGGACACTAGAGTCCAGCTTTTGAAATGCCCGAACTCTGTCCTCCCTGCTGAGGCTTTGTGCAGAGCACACCTGGCTTTTCCATCCATGTCGGACCGGTGCCTTGGCTGGCTGCAGGGAGAGCTGGAAGACACCTTCACCATGGATGGTCAGGACACGGGGCTGCCTGGGACCCTGTTCAAGGTGAGGACTGTGGGCACGGGGGTGCTCCCCGCCCCCTGCCCTCACAGTGCCCACCATCCTCCAGGCATGGCTCACACGTACCAGAGTGCCTATAAGGAAGGAGCCAACCAGGGTCCCAGAGCCAATTCCACCCCCTATTCCCCAGGGCACACGGACTCCAAATACAGATGTTTCACATCTCAGAGCATAAGCATGCATAACGAATTAAGCTCATTAGGAGTTACAGACAGCTTACTGGGTGGCATTTCCAAAAGTCCAAATCTAAAGGGACAGAGGGATTAGTCTTACCCTTACCTAAATTTATAATGTTTATACCAGGGGGAGAATGAATGAGCCTGGAATGACTTCAAGAAAGGCCAGTTTCAGATGCTTACATAGGTCGCCTGATAGAATTGTTTTTAAAAAATAAGACCCCAAAATACAGATTTAATACTTATGCTTAGGTAGCATTTCATAGGTACCCAATGTTGGTGTTAGAAACAAACCCTTTAAGGTCTCTCAAAGTGGGGAAGCTGGGATGGCTCAGCAGGTTAAGCGCTTGCCTTGCAGCCCCGGGGTCCGAGGATCAAATCCCAGCCCTGGCCCAGGTGGACCCAAGCACTGAACTGGGGTGTGCCCCTAGTTCAGTTCTCGCTGGGGCGACCTTCCCATGTGGGAGACCCTCGGTTTGGTTCTTGCTGGGGTGTGCTTCCCATGTGGGAGGCCCCCGGCCCGGATCCGCCTTGGAAACTAAATTAGTTTTTCACTAAATTCATTTTTCACTTAGTAGTGATGACCAAGGAAGACCATACAAATCTACGAACGAGTTAACAAAACTGCCCAAGGGGAGTCACTGAATCAGGAGCTTGATGCATGTGTGCCATAGACTATCTAGTGACATATTAACAGATGGACATAGACAATGTCTTTCTCTAAACAGCCAAGTGGTAAGTCACCAATGACAAAAATCAGGATTAAGAAGTTTCTGGGACGAATGATGGATTCCTCAATGCCTTCTGACCCATATTCCTGTGTAGGAAAGACACACCCGTCCTCATCGTCACCTTGCAGTGCTCTCTCGGGCCGTGGGGCTAGCTCTCGCTTCCAGAAAGCATATTAAAGAGAGCCATTGGACATACCTGTACCTCTCCTCTTGCAGGGTCTGCGAGATGAAGCCGTACTCTCTCTCAAACTGCCCCTTCAGGGCCTCGATGGCCTCGCCCAGCTGCGCCTGTGTGTCCTTGATCTCCCTGAGTTCGTCCAGGACCACGGTGAGCTTGCCCTGGCTGTCCAGGGCGCCTGCTCCGCCGGCCCCGAACGACTGGTTCCCGTTGCTATCTGCAGAGCCCGACGTGCCGCTGGAACACTCATCGTCGCTGCCGTACTTGGGCTTGTTCACAATGGTGGCACTGCCCCCGTAGGCCCGGGTGCTGGCCTCAGGCCGGAACTCCTCCAGGGAGTTTTTCAAGTGGGCGATGTTGTCTGCGCTGCCAAACTTATTCCGGATCAAGTTGGCAAACTCCCTGGACTTATGCAGGACGGTCACGGGCGGCGTGAGGGCGACGGCCGGTATGCCCGATTTCGCGCCCTCCGTGCCGTGCGGGGCCGTGGCTCGGGCCTTGGCTGGGGCGTCTTTCAGGGACAGCGGGACATCCCGGGAGCTCCGGGCCACTCCGTTCTGCTCCAGCTCCCGGAGCTTCCGGTGGTACTGCTCCAGCTTCTTCTGCAGCTGGGCGATGGAGTGGGCCGACTTCTGGTTCTTCTTCTCGAAGACCTGCTTGATGCGGCCGGCCTGCTGCTTGTCCGCACTGCTCACGAGCTTCAGGTACTCAGCCACGTTCCCATCGCGGCAGGTCTGCTCGATTTTGATCTGCTCCGTCACCTTCAGGATCTTCTGTCTCAGGCCGTCCGCACTGAGCTTGACCTTGTGGAAGTCCAGGATGCCATCCGGGATGTCGAAGTTGAGGTTGGTGTCAGACCCCCCTCGGCGGATGTTCAGGGGCAAGCTGAGGGTGTTCATGTCATGCCGTTCGACCTGAAAGACACAGAGGAGAGGGGGCCCTTTAAGGCCTGAAGCCAAAGAGATGGGCCCCCATGAGAGACCTGTGCACACGCCACAGATGTGCTTGGAGCCCTGTATTTTTTTTTTTAAGTCTCCCCACAATCCTCTCAAGTCAAATACAATCCAATCCTTGTATCTATGACTAACGGTGAGATTCAGATCTCCCCGGGTACCCCACTTTCTTTCTGATTCAGTGGTAACTGCTGGTGGCCAGGGTAGAAATGCATAATGGACTGAGGTCACCAGTCAGTCCTGTTTCCCAAAGCACCCAGGTGACCGGGATGCTGGCCATGCCTCCTTCACAGTGAACGTCACCCCTGTGGGAAATGCATCCACTTAAGAGGATTAAAAAAAAAAAAAAAAAAAGGAAAGAAAGCAAGTTCTAGCAGGTCCATTCATCAACCTGAGAAACGATTTTGTTAATGGAATCATTACACTGACGTGATGAAATAATATGGTACATATTATTTTAATAATTAAGCAGTAAAACCATATTTAGATGTGGAAACAAACAACCGCAAACCACAACCAAAGTGGTTTAAAAAAACAACAGTAACAGTACTAAGACCATGCGAAATCGCTTCCTCACTCAAGTACCACTTGGGGAACAGATCAACAAAGTATAATATCACAGAGCATCTTGGCAAGGTGGTGGGGGTGGGGGCACTAACTTGAGCTCTAAAAGTGAAGGCAAATGCAGTCAGTGTGCCTGGCGTAAAGAACGTTTGTTCACAGGGGGGTCTTGTTTGATCCTCACACTACAGTGCCAGACAAAGAGTGTTCAATCCACACAGCAGGTAGAAACTGAGATTTAAAGGAGTCCGGATTTGGATCAAATCCCGCAGAGATTCCCACAGGACTAAAATCGGGTCTTTGTAGAGTCCGAATACAATCTCTAAACAAAGATCCATAAGATCGAAACAGAAGCATCTTTTTTTTTTTTAAAGATTTATTTTATTGATTTTTGACAGAGAGAAACAGAGACAGAGAGAGACAGAGAGAAGGGGGAGGGCCCAGAACAGTCTCCATAGTTGACATTAGTTTTCCATATAGTTTCACTCCACAGGCGGGCACAGGGCTGCGCAGGGCAGGAACTGGGTCGGGAGCCTCCCACATAGGCCCGGCAAGAACTGAACTGGGGGCGCATCCCAGCTCAGCACATGGGTCCACATGGGCCGGGGCCGGGATTCGATCCTCGGCCCTCGGGGCTTCAAAGCAAGCGCTTTACCCGCTGAGCCATCCCAGCTTTCCCTGAAACAGAAGCATCTTAACTGTCAAGTTAACAACCCTTGGATTAGAAGAACGCCTGGAGCTAGGGTCTCAACAGAATTCCAATGGAGACAAGACAATATTTAGTACAAGTCACCCCTTTTTATAGGGGGTAGTAGCTGATATTGCAAAATTATGAATAAGATAAAAACATAACAGGCCTCGTACTGACCAAGTGACTTAGGCTTGAATGTAGACCATTTCCAACAGTGAGTATTACTAACCTTTGCCGTATGAAAACACAACTTACACAAATCTGTTATTATTTTTTGCCCCCCACCCTCCCCTTCTCACATGCAATTTTGCCACGCAGAAGAGACACTGGTTGTTCTGTCTGGTGGAAGAACGTCACATAGGAAAGTCTGGGAGGAAACGAACGCCAAAGGACTAGAAGACTAGAAAAAAATATGCATGAACAAATTGTGACTTCACCTGGTCAAGAGGGAAGGATGGGTGTAGGGACTGAAGAAGGGACATGAGGGCAGTCCAGAAAGTATCCAGCCATGTACTCTGAACAACAGAGGCACTGATGGCTGGGTCTTTCCCCCGGACACCCCTCGTATAATCATCATCTTCAAGTCCTAGAGAGATGAGCACAAGGAGCCACAGAAAACTCAAGAAAGCTCAAGGGAGCTCTGTTATCTAAGTCCTGGCAGTGAACCCAAGATGGAATGAGCTCAAATTACAGCAACAGAGAATGCACTAAACCTAGGGAACTGTGAAGTGTGTTTATTTATTACAGACAGGGTAATGATATAATAGTGAGGTTGGAAAACTGGTTTCACTGGTGGTAGCTCCTCTAACCATATTCCTCTAGATCTCAGAAACTTTCCCTGGCTCCCGGCCGCCTCCCAGTGAAATAACACAACCTGGCCTCGCCTTGTGTGACTCATCCAACCCCACGTTCCCAGAACGTATGCGCGTATTCCATGGATTTCTTCACGGGCCTGCATCTCGTAATGCCCACCACCCACCTCTGCTCAACCGAGTCCTACCTGTGCTTTAAGATCCAGTTCAAAGGCCGCGTTTTCCATGACGTTCTCTGAGTCCCGCTGGAAGGCTGCCTTGCCTTTCTGCCACCCTGCCTGGCGAGACAGTGATACCCCTCTACTTCCTTGTCACTCATGCATGGACTTTAACCCCTCAGAGGGTGTCACACCTGTACCTAGCTGGTGCCAGGACTGTTCCTTATTTATAGGAGGCTGCCGATAAATGTTGGCTGAACTGAAATGACATCATTCTTCATTGCTCGGGAGAGTCTACGCATGAGTTATTAGGGCTCCCAAAGACTCAAAGGCGTGGCCCCGCGACAGGCCCAACTTTTCACCCTCATCAAACGTTTCTGAGATTTGCTGATGAGGAGTAAGGGAGATGGATGACCTTGAGATGCTGTGGCATTCCCTGACCTGGGCCAAGCATTCTTCACACTCTCAAGTGAGCCAGAAGCCAGCCAGCCCCCTGAGCGAAAACGTCCCTGTGTATACGAGGCTGGCCTAGCCCGCTGGCCGGTGGCTTCTTAAAAGCTGAAGTCATTTAAGAGACATTTCAACAGAACAAAAACAATGACCTTTGGGCGGACTGCCCATGCAGACCTGACAATTCCAGGTGGGAAAGATTCCCCAATACCCCGATTATGCATTCTCCCTCCTTGCAAAGGGATTCAACTAAATGGGGCTTTTCAGAGTATCCGTGTGCAATAGCACACATACACACACACAAAGGGGAACTTTTACACTTTGACTGTTGTATAATTTAACCTCCAAAAAGAGCCCATTAAGTACGTGGAAAACACGATGAATATTCACAAACTGAGCACCTGGTGTAACCAGGACCCAGCTAAGAACAAAAAAAAACAAAAACAGAACAGAAATGCCCCCAGGGCCCCCGTCAATCACAATGACATCACCCCGGGGGTAACCACAAACCTGACTTCTAATCAGTGCTAACTGACCTATCAGGTCCTCTCTGGTCTTTTTCTCGCCACAGGTTTGTGAAATTCACAAGAACATGCTCCTGCCCTTCTGGAGCTTGCAAAAAACCAGAATAAGTTATAAATCAACAACAACAACAACAGCTTCAAACAACCTGCGAGGCATTCTCTACTGAGAAGTCCCCCCGCCACATCTGAAGGTACAGAGAGGGGCTGCATACTTTACCTCCCCAGCCGCGGCAGGGGTGACCCCTGGTCGTCTGCCTTGAACGCTCAGCCCCACGGCAGCTGGCCAGCCCTCTGCAGAGGCTCAGTGCTGTGGCCTCATCCTCTTACTGGCTGCTGGGCGGGCTAGCCTCCTACACACAGGAATGTTTACGCACAGGCTGACTTCAGGATCACTTGAGAGTGGTAACAATGCCTGGCATGTCCTAGACAGCACAGGTCCTGAGAGCCCAGGCCAGGGAAAGCCACAGCATTTCAACCTCACAGCCATCACTCTTCCTGCACATCAGCAAACTGCAGGGCCACGTCTTTCAGTCCCCCCTGAGCACCTGCTCTCTGTAGGGTAATTAAGAGCTGGCTAAGGCAACCTCATTAGATGCTCACACACTCCTTGAGGACACGCTAAGGCAATTCACACCCATGCTGAGAACAAAGCTGTTGGAGTCCTCTGTCCTCCCTTGAATCCGGTCTTGGCACTGTGGTCACCTGCCCAGTGCTGCTGTTTCAGGGCTGGGGCATGGGCGGAGAACAAAGGTTCCTGGGTCCCCAAGTCACACATACTGTGTGGGTCAGAAGCGTGCTCCGGCTTGAGCACTGACATTTACCAGCTACGCGGTTCATAGGTAAAACAAACAACATCTGTGGATTTAGATTTCCTAATCGATGGACAAAGGCGACAGACCCAGAGAACTCAGAGCTGAACCCACAAAATTCCATGCACATGTAACGCAATTCCACGACCTGTGTCTGTACTGCACGGCAGTACCATGGAGCAGTCGAGACCCAGGACTCTGAGACACAGGGCTTTGGTTTCCATCCTGGCACTACTTTCTACGCTGATGAGCCTGTGTGACCCTGGAAAAATCACTTTGCCTCTCTGTGCCTCAGCTTCCTCTCCTGTAAAATGGAGATAATGACTCTTCGAAGAGGTGTTGTGAGGAATAAGTAAGATCGTGCCAGCACAATACTTAAACAATAGCCACCCTTAACAGCAACCATTGCTGGCCCAGAAAATGGTTTCAAGAAAGACTGGCTAGTGTGAGCATTCGGGCTCATTTAAAAATGTACCTACTGTAGGTAAAAACCAAAAGGAGAACAAGGTCCCACGTGTTAATGATGGTTCTTTTGTACTGTGGGGTTATGAGGGGTCATTCTTTCTATCATACTTTCCTATTTCCTGATTAAAAAAAAACAAAACGAACATGAATTACGTGTTTTGGCAGAAAAGATGCTGTGTTGTTGTTGTTTTTTTAATGAGAGAGGTTAGCACACCTCTCTCAGTTCTCTCAGAATTACGTGGCTATTATTACCCTACACAAAAGGCAGACCATCCAGCACCCCGTGAAAAAGCCCTTCCTAGTAATGTTTTTCTTCCGGCAGCAGAAACGTTTCTATTGTCACCAGTGTTCTGGAACAAAGGCTAAGGAGAAGCCGGAGCCCTGGACAGACGTCGGGAACTGACACGGCGTCACGGCGGCCACAATCCCAGAATGTAAGTGACCTTTGCTCCGTCCCTGGGAGGCAGGCATGGCGGGGGTGCTGGAACTCACTGTCTCCGCTTCCAGAGAGAGCCGTCCCCCGTGATACTGCCCATGAAGGGAATGCAGCAAGAAGGGCAGAACAGCTAGTGCACAGGACACCAGTCAACCCCCTGCCCAAGAGAGCTGAAAAGGGGGCTCCTGTGGACCCCCGGAAGGCGTGGACTGAGGCAGAGGTGCCCTGGGAGGCCACTGAGTAGGCAAGGTGTGCAGATGTATGCACGTGCCAGGTCAGAACGAGAGGAGAGGTAGCCACCCACGTAGTCCCAAGGGCGGATACAAGGAGCCGTGGCTTCACGTGAAGCTGCCACCGCCCAGTCATATAACGAAGGGGTCAGGCCCTGCAAGCTGGCTGTCACTCCTTAAGCCACATGCATCACAGCACAGGCCAGGGGGGTTTCACAGACAGGCCCCCCCACAAGGGAGCCGCGTGTTCAATATCCGGAGACTTTCCCAGGTCTTCACGGCCCAGGTGCCCAGCACGGGGGACAGTCTGCCCTCTTGCTCATGTTAGCTGAAATCTAACTTCAAGTCCAGAGTGAAGGCCATGCCCACCCTGTGCCCATCGGAACAGGCTGGGCTTTGCTGGGCTTACAAACAATGCCACAATCTCAGTGGGTTAAAAAAAAAAAAAAGGTTCATTCTTGCTCAGGCTAACATATCTGCTGCAAGTCAGCGGGGGCTCCGGACTGTCCCGGGAATGTTGCTGGTGGACCTGTCCCCTGGCTCCTAAAGACTCCAGCCAGTAGGGCCGTCTCTCCACTCATGGGCCTGGCCCAACCTAAGGTCTAGGGCAGGACAAAGGGAAGCAGGATCCTGCCCTACACCCGGGAGGAGCGGGACCCATTAGTGGCCATGTGTTCTTTGTGAAGGGTGCTGACATAGGTCCTCCTGCTAGTCCTATTTGACAAACACAAGAGCCAGGCACAGAGTGCCAAGGGGCACAGGGCTGGTATGTGGAAGGGCTCCAACTGAAATCCAGTCTGTCTGTCTCCAGAACCTGCCTCCCTTACGACAATGAGTCCGGCAGTGTGCTACTGATTCTTCTTTTTTATGTATCCAGGTATTCTTTAATCCTATTTTATGAGAAAAGCGAGGCTTGTAAAGAACATACTCGTATGTGTATCTTGAGGTTCATGCATAATAAATAGGTTAGCTGAGGCTCAGCTCAGACCTAGATGTAGACTGGCCAGATTTCCTTGAGACAAAAACAGGATGTAGGGATGACAAAATAGGGATGGGTTACGTAATATTCCATATCCATGAAAAAGTAAGACGATAACACAAGTTTTATGACATGACCATATTGAGCTAACAATTATTCTTCAGTGACAGAACTCACACAAAACGTTAGGTAGACGTCGAAGGGGACTGTATTTCACCATAATCGTCCTTTGAATGTTTCTTCGATGAAGTAATCTCACATAGCACATTTCAGTCTTTCAACACCTTACAAGTATCATAAACCTCATGCTCTATGACACAATTTTGTTTTACAACTAACATATCCCTCATTGTCTCAACACTTAAATCTGCATTTTCCCTCTGACCACATACTGTTCATGACAGAAAATATTTTTGCAACAGGTGCTGTACTCCCTGGAAGACAAAGAATGAACCCTACCATACTACAAAAGTCTTTAAAGTCTAGACATGTTTCACTCATTTCAGAGAAAAATCTCTACCCATCTATCAGACACAGAAGTGTTTTCTTTATTCCATGTATCCAACTGCCGCACAATTACAGATTTTATGAGGGTCCATTGATCAAATACATGAGTTTTTTCTGTTTCTGTGTGTGATGAGTTCCTCATTCGGCTGACCTGTGTATCCTTCCATTCAGGTGTTCATTCTCCTTAGTAGCACCCACTTGAACGTCTCAGTGTTTCCTACACTGCACTTCCATTTGTTGATAAATTCTAAGCTGGTTTCACAGACATTCTCAACGACTTAAAAAAACTTGGCCTCATTATTTTCTCCTGAACTTACTAACATTTTCAGTTGTTTTCTGACATCAGTAGTTAGACACTTCACTTTTCCTGGACTCTAAATTGTTTACAAGATTTTCAATGTTGACAGCTTCTTCTGTAGCTGAAATACTATCTTTTTCAATTAAACAATTGTAAGTATGGAATGTACTTACAGACACCTGATCTCTTGAAAATGACAAACACAATTTCAAGCAGGGATTTTCAAACCATTCTTCACAATATAACAGGGTATTTTTCTTGAGAAAGAAAATAAGAACTGAACCCATCAAACAGGCTTAGAATTCTGTCACCTGATAGACCCAAGGACAAAAATCTTCTATTTCCATGCTCTAACAATGTAGTGTGATTGTTTCCTGCAAAGTCACAGAAGTTTTTCAGTTCTTCAACTCTGCGTATATATGAAAGTATTCATATACTTTCACTGCAAAACATTCAATATCAATTGGTAAACAGTTGACAGCTCACTGGAGACAACTATCTATAACATGTGCCCCACGACCAATGCCAATAAGCGAGTCTTCACATGCTACATGGGGCTTAGCGACCCCTCTTGACTTTACTGCCACTGCAGATGAGCAAGGGGGTGGGGTCTGTTCGTCACTAGCTCAGGCCACCTGGCCCTGACTGGATAGAGTCCATGGAACTTCCTCTTTCATCACACTAGTTTTATAGTATGCATGGATCAGCATAGAGCCTTATGGTAAATCAACAACCTGCATTCAGATTTATACAAAAAAATTAAACAAGAGACAAAATTGACATGTATATTAAAACAATGAGATGGTTGGAAAATATAAAAAACAACAGTACTGTCCTATTTCAAACAGTACGTATGGTCAGCCTACAGATACATAAAACATGCAAGACTTTGAAAGAGATGTGTACGCTCAGCCACCCACCATATGAGGTCCCACCCCGCAGCATCCCTAATGTGGTTATCCAGACTTGTACGGAAGCTCTGGGCTTGCTGTAGACCCCTCTGCCGGAAAATTCTCCCTTGGGCTGAACTTGAGGTCCTGATCCCTGTCCCTGGGGTCGGAGTCTGGAGTGACAACAATCTCAGGTTTGCTCCAGGTTATAAAACTCATTGTTCTTCATCCATGCTGCCAAAAGCACACAGTGACTTAGATAAAAATAATCTTATGAGGATAAAAAAAGTTTATGGTTTGTTTGTTTTTTATTTTATTATGATTATTTTTAATTGGTTTTGACAGAGAGAGAGAGAGAGAGAGAGAGAGAGAGAGAGAGAGAGAGAGAGAGTGAGACAGAGATACAGAGACAGAGAGAGAACTGAACTGGGGGAGCTTCCAGTTCAGCATATGGTTCCACATGGGCCGGGGCCAGGATTGGATCCTCGGTCCCTGGCACTGCAAAGTGAGCACTTAACCCACTGAGCCATCCTGGCTTCCCCATTGTTTGTTTTTTAAATCATAATCATGGCCAAGCACTTACACTCACCAAGAGAAGAAAAGAAAACGAGAGCAATAGGAGACAATCGGAAAAGTCAGACAAAGGAGCTGTGGAGAAGCAGCAAGGGCATCACAAGGGAGGGGCTGAGATTCTGGACACAGGGCAAGCGGCACCAGCCGATGAGCCACGGCTCAGCCTGGGGAGAAGGGAAGAACCCCCTTCTCTCTGCTGGATGACGGAGCTGAGACAGAGACGCTGCTCAGCGGGGCCCTGAAGGTGTACGTGCTCCCCAAAAACGTGAACTCTACCCCTTTCCTACCTGTAGGCTCACGGGACAATGGCATGTCTCCTTTCAGATGAGGCGTACGGTCAGCCTAGTGTCACTGCGCTAAATTCAGGGTGCCAGTAGGCTGACCATAAGGACCATCTGAAACGGGACAGCACTGGTTTTTTATTTTATTTTTTGTCCCATTAAAATGGGACGTCTGGTCAGCCTCCTACTGGTCCTACAGTATGATACTCCTAAGCCACCTTCACTCTTGCTACACTGTGGTCACTTGACACACACTTGCAAAATGTCTGGCCAGCCAGTGAACATGGAGCCCGGGGAAGCTACCCCATCACGGACCCTCACATCACACACTTGGTGTGGCTGCTGAGCCAACATGTGCTGGACAAAACAACTGAACGCCTGATGCGCCTCCTTGTCAGGATCTAACTAAGGCATTCGTGTGGATGCTCGTACAGAATATCCAATTCCTACCTGTTAGAAGGAAGCCACGTTCCCTCCCGCGTGCTGGAAATGAAACAATCATAAAGGTCCTCGCACAGCATCCAGAAGGATATGAGCAAAGTGTCTCAGTGAAATGTTTGTCCTAATCTGTTTAGACAAAACACACTTCCTGGCACAGTTCAAGTCTGACAGCAGCACACTCTGAACTAGAAATAAACGCACAGCGTACAAACAGAATCGAGTCACTACTTTCACTGAAAAGGTTGTACGAGGGCTGTCCGGGAAGTATCCAGCCAGCCACGCACCCTTTCTTGTTAAACTGACAATGGCTGGATTTTTTACAGACAGTCCTCATACACTCCCCCACCTCTTCCTCTCCTAGCATCACTGACAACAGACAATCTGCAGCGTCAAAAGTTCTGTTTGTTGAGCGCAGGTGAAGTACATCTCATACTCTGGAATCAAGGATCATCCGCAAAAGGGCTGGAATACAGTTCCTTGGACAACCCAGTCCTTTATTTGGAGACACCACTAGGGAACAGTATCAAAGGAGTTAGGACAGGGTGTCCAGCCTTTCAGCTTCCATAGGCCACACTGGAAGAAGAAGAAATGTCTTGGACCACACATAACATACACTAACGATAGCTGATGAGCTAAAAAAAAAAGGTCACAGCAAAAAAACCCTCATAATGTTTTAAGAATTTGTGTTGGGCCTCATTCAAAGCCATCCTGGGCTGCAGATTGGACGTGCCTGGATTAGGCAAAGAATTCCAGGTTCTCAAAAACAAACTCTTCAAACATCTCTAAGCCCTTATAAACAAATGCTTGATACTGTCATTGAAGTCTCTACCAGATGACTCTGAGTTACATGCACCAGAAAATACACATTTTTTCAAAATGGCTTGTAACTCGTACTTTGAAGACAGCTTAATCCCTTGCCAAATTAGTCTGACCGGGTAAAGACTTACTGTCTACTGTATTATGCATGTGAAAATTGAACTAAAAGGGAGCAGAAGCCAAGTTTAAAAACTACTGTGACCTGAGGGGTGGAAGGGGAAGGCTATGGGAACAGCAGTCAAGCAACTTCTAACGAACAGCAATTGCAGGTCACTAACAGCTGGGGTCCCCAGGGGAGGAAACTGTGGAGGGTTCCCAGGCAACACCCAAGCAGGGCTATTTCTAAGAACAGGAAGGAGTCTCTGGGGACCTCACATACCTCGAAATCAGGCAAATTTGAGGAAAGGAAGTGAGCACCTAGTATGGGCTGCTCCTTACCTCTGCGGGCCTGGGCCCTGAGAACCAGGCCATCTGGAAGGAGGGGCTCACACTTCCTTCTTGTGGGGAGACAGAGAGTTCTAAAGAAGGGGAAGCAGGTGCCCCCCTTGGAGGACTATACGCAGGATCCTTCTAGTTCCGACACTCGGAAGAAACGAAGGGAAGGGGTGGATGAGAACCCTTGGGCAGGAAGCTAACAACTTGTGTGGGGGGGGTCTGGGACCTTGCCCACCCACCCACACTGGCTACTCCCTCCTGGGTTCCTGAGCGCTTGGCTGGAGAGCTAAGGGGGTGGAAATACTACATGGCACTGCAAGAGAACCAGCCCTAGGAGGGAGCAGAGCTAAGGAAAGATAAGTGCCTCCCTCCCCCCGGGCACGACAGGCAGCCTCCCTGCTAGAGCTAGAGAGGGGGCCCCAGTCTTCTCCTCTTCCTACTGCACCTATGCAGTGCTTGCCTTACTTACCCTTCAAACACAGGGGGCAGGCATTCATGGGAGGCACCTGCACTGAACCGAGTTCCTGAACGACAGCTACAAACCCAGCGCCGTTCTAGTCTTCCTCATCGCCAGTCCGAAGGCATCTTTGAGGGGCTGGGCCCTCGTGGGAACACTACCTTCATGTGAGAGGCTCTGATTAGGTTGATCGGACGTCCCGGGTGAAACGGGACAGTACTGTTGCTCTCTGTCCCATTTAAAACAGGATGTCTGGTCAGCCTAGCAGTGACCTGTCATAGAAGTGAGACCTTGGGAGCTGGAAGAATCCTTAGCGATCTCACTTGGTCTTAATGTCTGCTTGTGAAAGACACAGCTTGAATACGAACCCACGTAATGTGTCATTTTGACCCAAGCTCTGTTCATTACAGGTGTTCAACACAAGAGGGAGTTTGTCGACTAACATGTAGCTTCTTTGATAAATACATAAGGGAATATAAGAGTGAATATCATGGGTGTCCAACAGATAACAATAATTTTGTTTCTCTCTTTGCTTTGGGTGCTAGGAAGCTCAGAATCAAACTTGAATTAACTGCTGATTAGTCTTTGCTGCTTCCCACTCCCCGTTTTTTATTTGTTGTTTTGAATATTCTTTTTTCTTTTTTTAAGATTTATTTTATTGTTTTTGACAGAGACAGAGAGAGAGGGAGGGCCCAGAGCAGTCTCCATAATTATACCTTACCAATTTTCAACATGGTTTCATTCCACACAGGTAGGTCAGGGCCGCGCAGGGTGGGAACCAGGCTGAGGGCCTCCCACATGGGAGGCACGCCCCCTCAAGCCGGGGACCATCCTGGTGCTGAGAACTGAACTGGGGGCCTCCCCCATTGGAAGCACACCCCAGTTCAGCATATGGGTCTTCATGGGCCGGGGTTGGGACTCGATCCTCGGTTCCCAGGGCTGCAAAGTGAGCGCTTAGCCCACTGAGCCATCCCGGCTTCCCCTGCATTTTCTTGCTACTCTGTTTTCCATGTGCCTTATAACCTGATTCTTAGCAGAAAGAGGCAGGTGAATAATCTGTAGATGGTGGGCATGTCCGCTTGCCTGGAGATGAACTTTCTACTCTCACTCCCATATGCAACAGATCAAACGTGATCAAACATGCCCAATTCGTAACCTAGCACAGTTACTTCTTTCCCCTGTTCCCAGGGGACCCCAAACAAAGCCACATTAAGGGTTACCACTGGGCTCGTGTTCTTTGAAAAGTTGCCGTGTAAGACTGAGCCAGGAAACAGAGTTTGGTATTAGGGCCCCAAAGTTCATTTCCAAAGCAAACCTACGCCTCATGGGTAAGTAATTTTCTGCAGATCAGGGTTTGATTTGTTTTTGTTACTATAACAAAAACTGGGGTGTAGGTGACGGAAACACATGTAGCAGATGATTTGGAGTATAGAATTTTGTTGTAAACAGATCAGAACGCTGCCGGCCATCAGAAGGGGCTTGGAAATAACAGACTTAGTTTGGAGGGAGCAGAAGGAAAATGGATTTATGTTATTTTCTCTTCCTTTTGCAGTCATGACATTATTTCCTTTGAGCAGTTTAATATTTTTCTAATGTAGGCCAGCAGGATTCTCACCAAAGAGCAATTAGAAATAAAAAACTGCTTATAGTCCTACCACTATAATGAACAGCATTACATTCAAAGAAAAAAAAGTTAATGTCCACGATTACGTTCAATCAACATTTTAGTATTTATTTCTAGTGAGGAGAAACAACCTTTCTCTCAAAGGAGGGCCATCAATATAAAAACTCTGACCTGCTTGGGGCCGAATAAAATGATCTTTAAAAGATAAAACAGATCATGTCTTGTTCCTTCTGAAGGCCTCTGAAGTGCCCTAAAGTGTGAAATCCTTAGCAGAGAATTCAAAACTCTCTCCATTGGGGTCCTATGTGAGTGATATTCCAACAGACCCATCCTGATATACTAGGCACATCAATGCAGAAGGCACGCGAGTCAGGTTGGAGCTTTATATTACAATGCATTCTCATCCAGGCCTCGCTGTTCTACGAAGCAGGTGTCGTTAGCTATGGGAAGCGGGGAGGCATCAAATAAGTTGTGGTTATAGCTAAGACGACACAGAACCAGGATCCGCAGTGAGGTCTTAGCTTTTAACTTTCATCTGATTCCATGAGTCCAATCAGCTGGTCACTCTGAATGCTTCACCTGCTTTCTTATTTCTGGGTGTTCAATACCTGCTAGCTCCTCACCCCAGCATGGCCTCCCATGCCCCCATCCCAATTTACCTTTCAAGTACCACTTCCTCAATGCCTCCCCCATCCCCACATCAGCTGGAACAGATCGCTTCTGCTGAGCCCACCCCCAAACCTGCCTGCACCCCTTGTACAGGGATTCTTCTGCTCGGGATGGTATTTGTGTAACATCTGTTTCCCCGTGATCCTGAAGCCTCCAGGGGAGGGAATGTCTAATAAACCACCTGTGTGTCTTGCCCCACATTCCTGTCGTGTCGGGACCTTTGTTATGTTGCATATGACTCAATGATTGACAAACAGCCAACTGGGGCAGCCGGTCGGTCGTGGCTCGTGTTTACATTCTTGCAGCTGCTGGCTGCGATGAACGAGATACAGAGGCACCTGTGGTGGAGGTCGTGTTAGACGGCTTTGAGGACAAGCTGGACTGTGGATTGTTACCGGCTGCTGGTTCACGCACGAGATCAGACAGGCAGAAAGCGCACGTGTCTCATGGGTGTCTGTGGCTCTAAGCAGAACAGACGAGGCCAATTAGCAAATGGTAAATATCAGGACCCACATGTACAGAGTACATAGGGGTTCTCCTGTCCTCCCCTCGATTACTATCATCACTGTGGCAGGACAGCCAGGTGTGGTGATCACATAGGAGAGCCGTCTTGTACCGCCTTCAATAAAAAACTTCAAAAAATAACTTACCTACCATGTCAGCAAGACTAGCAAGGGCATTTCCTTGGCCCTTTGGAAACCTCAATGTAACAGAACGTGAACACAAAACCAAGAGTCCTTTTATCCTCCAAAGTCTAAGAAGTCAACGGCTTGTTTAAGGAACAAAAGCAGGTCTCAAGAAGAATGGCCCAAGCGAGGACAGGACCTTGGCAAGATAGTCAGAATGTATTTAAAGATGGGCTGATTAGACGACCCATTTTAAATGGGATCGAAAACAACGATTCTGTCCCATTTCATACGGTACGTCTGCTCAGCCTAGTCTCACTGGGCTAAATTCAAGGTGTCAGTAGGCTGACCAGACGTACCATTTGAAATGGGACAGTACTGTTGTTTTCTGTCTCATTACAAATAGGACGTCTGGTCAGCCTAGTTAAAGAAGAGAAGCTACCTGTCATTAAGGACTTACTCAGTAATATACAATTTTCTAACTGTATTCTTCCTTTCAAGAATCTGAGATTAGAATAACGAGTCCCATTTTACAGATGGGAAAAGTAAGGGACTTGTCTGAAGTCATACAGCCAGCAGGGCGGCGGTAGCAGCTGACTTCCAGGTCTGGGCTCTAATGATGTGCCGGCTTTTTACCAAGAGCTGACTACACAGACCACCGGGCCTCCTGCCAGACACGAACGTGTTTCCTGTAACCTCTACCGCCCCTAAACCGTCCTTCACTTAAATCACCGTGTGACCACTGAACATGACAAAGCAGAGCATACGTATGGATGGTGGATGACCCAGAAGAGTAAATACTAAACAGATCTGGACAGTTCTGGGTGGCACGAGGTAATGACTGAAGATGTCCCCAATTTGACATCGGTAAGTCACAGAAGAAACTGGCTTAATCCCAAAGGTGTCTTGCATAATACAAAAATGTCACATGCCTCTGTTTTAACTACTCATAATGGTTCTCGACACCTGTGAAACATGTCAGCTTGTCTATAAACCCCCTCTTCTGGCTGAAGCCCTAGTAACAACCATAAGAGGCTCTGAGACCAGCACACAAGTCTTGGAGGAGGCTCCCTGCTCTGTCTTCTCCCATAACCATGGCTGTTTCAAAGCATCAAAGGTTTCTATTTTGGGCAGAGAAGAGTCCTCTAGGAACATACCATCTTGTAATCTGGGAGAATAGAAACTACAAACAAATCAATTCGACTGTGGACCGTGATGTTTACGATAAACATTACATACCACGGCCTTTCTTAGAACCAAGGCTGTATTTGGGGTACCTGGATTTCCGAACAGAGGGGACAGCCTTCAGGGCCCACTCACAGCTTGTATCAACTAACCAGCCGGCTGAGATCCGCAGGAAAGTCCTGATTCCAAAGCCGCGTGTCCCACAACACATGTTAACTATGCACCACGGTGGCATAAGTTAGTGGTTAAAAGCCCAGAGTCGGGGTTACTGCGTAGGTTCAAATCCCAGCTCTCCCATGGTAATTCTATCGACTTGGGCACGTCATTCTCTCTGTGCCTCCATTTTCTCATCTGTAAAGTGACTAAGGACAGTGTTATGTTTCACAGGGTGACTGAGGATGAAGTGAATTAAGAACTGTGATGTGCTTGGAAACAGGGCCTCTTAAAAAGTGCTTAAAAGCACAGGCTACCATTTACTAAACATAAAGCGCCCCAAACAGGTGGGAAGTCCAGAGTCAAGAACAACGATGCTGCTGTCACCATGATGCAGCTATTCTGGGAGAAGCTGACGACTGTTGCCCCCACTCACAGAATGTGCTTATGTCTGCACGTGCATCCCACAGCAGCGAGGCAGGAGACACTCAAATGCACACCAGCAGGTCCCTCACGGATCACGTTTCAGTGACCCTGAACTTAACGGGAAAGATACAAAGTTCTAAAAGATGCCCACCCTCCCCACAGCAGAACACTCACAATTTCAGTGCTTTAATCTGACTTCTGCAAATGTACTGGAAGTACTTCAAGTGATTAAAATTTAAAACCTTTTTTTTTTTTAAGATTTATTTTAATGTTATTTTGAGAGAAGAAAGCGAAGGGGGAAGGCCCAGAGCCATCTCTATAGCTGCACATCTTTAGTTGTGACATGGTTTCATTCCACACAGGTGGATGTGGGGCTATGTGGGGTGGGAACCAAACTGGGGGCCTCCCACATGGGTGCCAAGAACCTTTGCCACTGAGCCATCCCGGGGGTTACCAGTTGTACCGCAGTTGAGCATATGGGTTTGCACGGGCCGGGGCCAGGAATCGAACCCTGGACCTCATGATTTTGAAGCAAGAGGTCAATTGCTGAGCTATCCTGGCATCCCCTTAAAACCTTTAATAAGTGTCCTTAGTCTTCTATGTGGTTCTACTCAGTAAAACTCAGACTCTTAACTTAAGATCCCAAAGACAAATATCTAACATTTCCCATCTCTAAGTCTTTAAGCAAAACCAGTGGAAATGTATTAGAAAAAAACGATCTAATGATTATAGTTTGCTGTCCTCTAAAAGGCTCTCTAAAAAACTAATTCTTGTGAGCATTATGCACGGAAGCTTGTTTTTCTGGATCATGTGTGGTGTGATTTTTGGG
The DNA here is from genome assembly GCA_004027555.1 of Craseonycteris thonglongyai. Classification (NCBI taxonomy): domain Eukaryota; kingdom Metazoa; phylum Chordata; class Mammalia; order Chiroptera; family Craseonycteridae; genus Craseonycteris; species Craseonycteris thonglongyai. The sequence continues at coordinate 46,726 of PVKE010002547.1, read as the reverse complement.
TCATGACCTTACCAATGGCCTCCTTCTCTAATTTTACCTGGGTTCTCTCTCCTTCCTCCTTATGCAAACTGCCACCAAATTTTTGTTCTTTGTTCAATTATTTCTCTCTAGATTGTCCCTTCCTCCTTGTCCCCACATCCATGTACCTGTACCCACACCCTCACTTTCTATCTCACTCCTACAAAGGGACATAGTTTAACCAGGTTTTCACTGCTTTTATGCGTTTATTTCTTCAATCCGGTCCATGGAGCGTCATTACACTAAACTTCCACTTTCATCACAGTACAACACTGCGCAAAGTGTACAATGGCTCTTACCTCAGAAAAAGAACTGGGTTCCTCCTCCCACTGGTAACCTAATCCCCGAGTAATTCTTCCCATTCCAACTATCCAATGTCCTTTTCCTTCTACCACCTGCCAGACAAACCTCAGCCCTGTTATCCGCTGAACACATCTCTACGCTTTTTTTTTAAACTTGATACTTACACGATTTCTGGACACACCATTGCTGAGGCCATTGGGTTATCCAAACCCTACCATCCCTTCAGGTTCTCTTTCCATAGCACTCCGGCCATGCTACTTCCACTCCTTCCTGGCCCACGTTGGCTTTTTTTTTAATTGTTAAATTTATGGGGGTGACATTGGTCAGTAACAGTTATATTGTTTCCAGGTGTATAATTCTATATTACATTGTCTATACATTGCACTATGTGCTCACCACCCAGAATCAGCTCTCTTTCCATCACAATATTTGATGCCCCATGTTGGCTCTTCATTGATGCTGTTGAGTGGGGCCTACATGTTTTATCTTCCCTGTTAGATTTTTGGGTTAATGAAAGTATTCACTTTTTTTTTAGATGCCATACAATACTCAGCATAGAACTGGCAGTTATCACTGAATAGCAAATACTTGTTTATGTAGACTCCTCTCTGCTATAAAGCAGTATATTCCAAACTCTGAATGAGACCCATAGAAATAAATAACTATTAACACTTACCCATACATACATATATATATATATATATGTGTGTGCATGTATAAGGGCTGTCTGGAAAGTATCCAGCCATGTAACTAATCTCATGATACTGACAATCCCTGGATTTTTTTCCTGACAGTCTTCATATACACACATGTAATTGAAACACAAGTTTTACGAACAAATATCTTAACTACATGGCAATGAAACTGTATTTTTAAAAACACAGCTCATTTTTTGAACCGAATATTAGGAATTCATAATTTTGTTAGGTATGCTAATTTTATTCTGGAGAAAAAGTCCCCGCTTTTAGATACATATCAGAAATGCACTGCTGTGATGTCTGTATGTAACTGACTTTGAAACACTTGACATACACTCCCACACAAAGCAAATATAAAAATGTTGAACTGTTGAATCTACATAAGAGTATTGGCCGTACTCTTTCTTCTGCTTTTCCAAATACAAGTTGATAGTTGCAACTCATTAAATTTATTTCATGGCCAACTAATGAATTTCAATCCTGATGGAGAAACCGTGGTTTATAATCAGAAAAAAGACAAGCCACTTGCTTCTATGTTTGCTACTTATATTTAAGGAGGCACAAACATATCAAAGATAATGCTCTGTGGTCACTTTCTGGCTGTGGTTCAGTAAAGACTTTAATGTTTCCATTGCTATGAGTCCACTAATCTCTCCTTTAAAAATTCTTCCTTATGAAACAGGAATGTATATGATTAAGGACTTGTTTTTTTCACTTGCAGAAATCACAGAATGAGAATTTAGCCTAGAACCTCTCACCCTAAGAACAACCTTTGTGGTGGAAGGACTACATCTGGGAAAGGCAGAAGTTCAAGACAATGCTCGGAAACGAAACATGTCATAAGAAACATGAGCACTGGTTCAAACCTCCCCTTCCTTCTCCCTTTAAGAATTGGTTCTAATTAAAAAAAAAAAAGTTCTGTGCACAGAGTCAGTAATGCCTCATTTAAATGACTAGCTGGGGAGTGTTTTAAAGGAGTGAAAGCAATTTCCAGGTAATTGAAACTCTTACTATTGCAGGGGCAATGTTTTAAGTCTTGATGATTATGTATTTCTAAATTCCTCCAATCCTAAGACTGCTTTCCTGTTGACTGGAGTCATCCGTATGACCAAGTCTGAATTGTGACACAGCATCGTGACCATGGGAAGAATCCAGGACTAGATCAGCCGGGGGCCTGGGGTCCAAAAACTCTTGAGCCTTAAGTCTCTCATTTGAGAAAGCCAGGTGGCTGAACTCAGTCCTTTGCGGCTCTCATAACGCAACAATCCTCTTCCTACTAGGTCTTTGCAGCTCGTAGCCCTAAGCATGTACCAATTCCCACAAATTGGATATCTACCCTTCCTTGTAACGAACACGTCTCACCGAGATAAAAATTAAACAAAAAAGAGTTAAAAACCACCTGCAGCAAGTAGAAGGAATGACCATTAATACCACAACACAGATGAACCTCACGCATGTCACTTATTGAAAGAAGCCGCACACAAAACAGCATACTTGCTGGATGATTCAGGGGGATATGGTGGTCAGAACAGGGCTTGTTACCCTTGCGGGGAGCAGGCGTAGAGAGCATGATTGACCAGACAGTGGTGCAAAGGAGTGCTGGGGTGCTGACAATTTTGGGTGCATGCACAGGCAAAAATCACCCAACTGTACATTTAATATGTGTGCACGTTACTGCAAGTTATTCCTCAAAAAAAAAAAAAAAAAAGTAAAAAATAAAACTCACACAAAAAAATCTTAGACAATGAAAATACAGGAGTTGTCAAAATGATCTCCACAGTACCTATACATCCCAGGTACTCAATAAATGCTGATGAATGTATGGTATTGTTCAATTCCAACAGAGAACAGACATTTAATTTCATTAGCATGTCAATGCATACTGCCATTTTTGGTCAGTTGCTTAACATTTTGAAAGTTTACAAACTTTCATGACACTACTTACTCAATATTTGTTTTTAGTACCAGGTTACAAAGGAGCAAATGCACAGAACACAGCAGAGTAGACAATCATATGGCCTCTTAATAAGGCATTTAATATCTATGGTGTAACTAAATACCTCAGAGTTAGACACAAAAATACTTAATCTTAAATTCTGCAAACTGCAGCAAGATCCTAACTACCGTGTGGACCCAGACCACAAATGTCCTGGTTCCTTACCTAATAGTTATTTAGAAAAACCAACATTTTCCCAAGAGGCTGAATTTTACCAAACCACACCATGTACAATGAGGGCTTACTCACTTAGACCTAATCGCTTTATGAGAGTTGATGAAATTGATTTGTTTAGGGTCCAAACCAGGCCTCACCCCAAATACAGAATTTCCACTTCAAAAACGCTTTTCTGGGCATCTTTTGTGAGCCAGGCCGTCTGCTAACGGCACTGTAGCCAGAAAGATGCGTGTGATACACTTCGCCCTCAGAGTTCACTGTTTGGGCAGGAAGGTACACAGAACACACAAGTGTAGAACAATGTAGTAAGTACGATGAGGGCACCAAGAGGCGGGAATAAGTAACCCCAAGGATTCAGTGAGACCGCTTCTAAGAAGGGGAGATTTGACTCGAACTTAAGAGGCTCAAAAATCAGCCAAGAGAGCCCAGCAGAGAGCACAGGCAAAAAGAATATTTAGGAAACTCCAAGTTTCACAGGGGTGTCTAGAATTCTGAAAGACTAAATGGGTCATTCCAAATCAGCGTATGAATGTGGTCTAGGGCAAAAAAACAAAAACAAAAAGGGCAGGAGACCAGAGAATTGACACTTCTAACATGTAGGCAAGGGAAGTCAGGGTTTTAATCATAAAAACAAAATATTAGGAAATAGAGAAGTTGAAATACGAAAGAGGGTATATGGGAAAACCCCACGAAACCTTCCCTTAAATATAGACACTGTTTATATTCGTACAAATATTTTCAAACACAGAACTATGCCTTCACTGTGCACAGGGGTTCCCGACTTGGCTCATGTGCTGTACGGTCTCATAAGGACTCACGAATGAATTTGTAGGCCTTGGTCACAGTGTACCTGGACACTCATACTGCACTGTGGCAGCTCTAAGTGCGCCCCTACCTGGCATGCAGGGATCTGACAACCAGACCTACTATATTTTTAAAACGACATTTAAAGCTAAGGACAGCTGAGTTCTCACTGAAGTAATAATACCTGTCACCTGATGGGAAATCAGACATTTTGCCTCTTAAATACATGCTCAGTCGTTCATGCCATCTCCACTCATCTCTATTCCAGGGACCCGAAATGGTGAACAAACTCCAATTATCACAGCCCTGGGTTGTTTTTTTTTTAAATCAAAGGTTCCATAGATGACAAAGGACAACATTTTTACCTCAAACATAAGAAAAGGCATGACATAAAGTTGACTTCCCTGAACTATACAATTCCTTTTATCTTCCATTTATGGATTAAAAAGAGAAATCCTTCAGCACACACTACAAACCAACACTCTAGTTACAGAAAATAGCCCAGATTCTTCTGACCGTCCAAGAAAAGCACCAAGGTATACCTATTTACCCAATTGTAATTCAAATTCTGTCTACAAAAACAAAGAAAAACCCCCAAATTAGATTATAGGAGGGGCAGAGGGAGTGTGCAACCGACAGAAAGCACTCTAGAAAAATTTCAATGTCAGATGTTTTCTTTCCTCTTTCCTGAGAACTGTAATGAACCCAGTTTTGGGGCTGTACCTGGCTCAGAGCCCTAACTTCCCAATGAGACTGCAGGAACTCACAATGGACACCTGCTCTGAGCTTCCTGCAGAACCGCCCGAGTGTAGAACCACCGCTGGACAACACATGAGTTTTATGCCCAACTGGAAGAAGTAAGAGGCTTTCCTCAGGCCTAGTTCCCTGACGTACACGAGGGCTGTTCGAAAGCGTCCAGCCGTGTAACTGTTCTCGTTATACTGGCAATGGCCAGGTTTCTCCCAGACAGCCCTTGTAGGACCAGTGGGGTTTTCGTGTGGCCGTATACTGGGAAAGCTGATGAACTCAGTGGTGCATTTTATTAATTCAACTCTGTCCACCTACATTATTCGGCCATTTCAAAATGCCAGAGGACCATCTGTTCAAGATGTACCACTGAGCACATTATGAAACCTCACTCGGCCCAAGATACTACCGGTACCTTGAATTTGATGAGCTGAAATTTCTTTCATTTTCATACTTGTTGATGCTTCTGATGCCATTCATTACTTCAGATGTTGTTATGACTGATGTTTTATTAATAAGGCCATTATAGCTAGATCTGTAAATGCCACAGTCCCTGGGGCAGAGAGAAACTTTGCTCAATGGCCTTCATCCTGGGTAAAGGTAGTCAACAATCAGTGAATCTATACTTCCTCCTACAGGATGGACTCAAAGCAATCAGTCACATCTAATCAGAGGCAAGGGAGTGTTTATTGCAATAAGGGGCCCATCATCCATAGGAACTGAACATCATACATTAACAGTGAGAAAGTGACACACATACTGAAGCACCAATTCAATGACAAGCAGGTGTAGGCATCATGATTTATTTTCCACTTAGATAGCATCTTTCATCAAAAATTTCAATAAATCTTGCCAAACGTTCTCATCCCAAGCTGGGATACAATTATTGGGAAGCGTTACAAATCTGTTCTGAATTTCACACTAAACTGAGAGTTGTTTGATGGTTTAGACTCAGAGCTGAGTCTTTTCTCCCAGTTGCCTCTCACACCTCCAAATTCACTTGCGTCCTTGATACTCTCTCCAACACCTTACCCTTCCTTTCTCTCCAACACTTGCTGCCCACCCTCTGTCTAGGTCTTTATACTGGAAATCTGAACCACTGCAACCATCTCCTAACTCATCTCACTGTCTCCAGACTGCCTCTCTCAATGGCCACCACATCGGTCACCACCATATTGTCTACACAGGATGAGGTCTAACTTCTGCGAGTTGGACGTCAAGGTTCTCCATGTCTTGACCCAAACCTGTTTCTCTCTGGGTTTTGTACTCAAACCCTCTTAACCTTCACTGAATGGTCTGATCCAGGTGACCTTTGGCCAAGAGAACAACACCCTCAGATCATGTCTACTAGCTCACCCTACTTTTGCTCACATGTTACCCCCAAGCACACAGCTATACTACCTCTTCTACCTCCACTATCCACTACAGTGCCTGCTCACATGCCGGTTGGCATGACACGTTTCATACATTTTGTCCTTGATCCTCACCCCAATTCTACAAGTTATGTTTAGCCTATCATGATGTGTCAAAGAAATCGAAGACTTTGACAAGTCACACACTAGTAGATGAGCCCGAGTTCGAACTCAGTTCTCATTCCATAGCCTGTGTTCTTTCTGAAAACCCAGGCTTCCTGGAATGTCATTCCCAACCCTCTACTCACCAAAACCTTCAGGTTCCTCTAGAACAGGGGTATCTAAACTTTTGGCTTCTCTGGGCCACATTGGAAGAAGAAGAATTGTCTTGAGCCACACAAAACATACACTCGCACTAATGATAGCTGATGAGCTAACAAAGGTCACAAAAAAAATCTCACAGTGCTTTAATTTTAAGAGAGTTTATGAATTTGTGTTGGGCTGCATTCAAAGTCATCCTGGGCTGCATATGAGCTAAGAGCTGGACAAGCTTGATCCAGAATTTGGCTCAATTTAACCTTTTCCACACAAAACCATTTCTTATCATCTCCAACCTAGGAATCAGTCCTACTCACAATTCCTGCTGTTCTTCTTTCTGGGTCCTCCCTGCTGAACTACATCCTCCACGGCTTCAGATCACTAGTTACCATATTCTTCCCCGACCCCCTTTAGCAGTCTCAGAGTCTCACACTGTTTCTTTTTTTTTTTTTTTTATCTTTTTTTTCACATTTATAGAGAGAAATTATCTTTTTGTCTTCAGTGCATAGTTATTTCTATTTTACTTTTTGACAGATAGAGAGAGAGACAGAGACAGAGACAGTTAGAGAACCGAACTGTGGGAACTCCCCAGTTCAGCATGTGGGTCCTGCCTGGGCCGGAGCCGGGATTCGATCCTCGGTCCTCATGGCCTCAAAG
>PVKE010002547.1:0-39556 GCA_004027555.1 Craseonycteris thonglongyai | reverse complement strand
TGTTTCTTGAACATAGTAGGCACTCAATTCCCTTAACTGAGTCATTTTGTACTTTGATATTATTGCCTATGGGTAAAATTCCACATCAGGTAGGATCATTTCAGTGACTGAATAAAAGAAGTTCAATAACAGGGGCCTTTTTTGAGCTGACAAACTAAGAAGATGAGAGGACAGAGATAATTTGGTGGCTAAAAAATGTTGTCAAAGACCCAAGCTCTTTCCATTTTCCTACTCTACTCTTATCAGGACACTTGTTCATTTCTGTGCGGGGGCAACAGAGCTATACAGTGCTAAGGATCACATGTAGACAATTCTGCCTATAGCTGAGTATACTGCGCTTCTTTTGTATTTTATTAGGGAGAAAAACGTTTTCCAGAAAACTCCTCAGCGGGAAAAATGGTGCTTGGATAGGCAACCAATGGTGTTTGCAAACACGCCGAGACAAATACTAACGTGATGATAAGCTCTGTATAATGAAACTCCTCCATGTTCAAATAGATGAATTATCACAAGAAAGGTTTGCTAATCAGGTTATAACAAATAATCCATTACAACAGAGTGTGTTTGTGTGAGGTGGGAGAGAAGAGAATTGCAATCTCCTGGTTCTTTCAACAATACACTGTAAAAACATTCTTTTTCCTCAGCTCCTTGGTTAAATGTCATAATCTCTTCCACCATCATGACCACCACAAGGAAGGAAAGGCAAGGAGGAAAAACGTTAGCCTTTCCGAGCTTTGAAATAGTACTTCAAACACATTAAAACAGACAAAAATATTTGAGATTTAAAGAACAAAGATGGAGAACAAAGTATTTACAAGTCAACCATTTCTCCTATTTTTTGCATTTCTAACAGATTGGTTTGCCTTGTATCATCACCACCAGCACCACCACCATCTGTTTCCAATTGTGGCATCAGCATAGACACACATCAACGGGGAGCCACTCTAAAATAGCCTAGTGCAATGGAGGACCACGTGGCCATTTAAATAGAGACGGATCTGAATGGGCGCCATGGGAAGTTGTTCAAGCTAAACTATTAAGGAAGAAAAGCAAGATGCTGAGCTACGAGTATGTCTATCACACACATACTCATTAATTCTTTAAAACAGGGGCAGGGGTGGGGTTTATATAAATGTACACAAGTATACTACATGGAAATTTTAGAAGAACATTTTAGGAATTGGGAATGGTAGCTACCCTTGGGTAACAGGACTGGGAATCTGAGACCAGGCATACTTTTTTATTTTATGTTTCTTTTTTGGTACAGTTTGTTTTTATTCACCTTCTTTTCATATTTTTTAAAAAAGTCCCAAGTGCCCACATCCTCAAAACAAAACTTGTATGCAAATACAGGCAAAGTTTCATTAGCAAACTCAAGATACTTCCTTGTTTCCCATTAGGACCTAGGATTTTACCAATAATAGCAAAGCAATTGGCCTGAGTATTCACAACAGCAAGCATTCTTGTCATGTCCACTAACTTGCTGATTTAGTAGACAGGACTGTCCAGAAGAAATGCAGCATTGTCAATATAACCAGAATGGTTATTTGGCTGGAGACTTTCTGGACAGCCCTCTTACACTCCTTTAAGAGAAGCTCCTTACTGAAAAAGGGCTTTTTAAAAAATTTATTTATTTTTATTGTTTTTGAGAGAGAGAGAGAGAGAGAGAGACAGAGACAGAGAGAAGGGGCAGGGCCCAAAACAGTCTCCATAGTTGCACATCATTGGTTTTTCCACATAGTTTCATTCCACAGGTGGGCGCAGGGCTGCACAGGGCAGGAACTGGGCCAGGGTCTCACCCCGGTGAGAACCAAATTGGGGGAACTCCCCAGCTCAGCATATGGGTTTGCACAGGCTGGGGCCAGGATTCGATCCTTGGTCCCCAGGGCTGCAAAGTGAGCGCCTAACCCAGTGAGCCATCCTGGCTTCCCAGAAAAAGGGCTTTTACATCCAATTTCCTAACAAAGTAAATCCATGTTTAAATGGTAGTTCTTTAAAAAAACTTTTATGGAACTAAGCTGGATTTGCCAAGTCATGAATATAAGTTTTCAAATAAAATCCTATAAAAAATCCTATTGGGGGAAAGCCGGGATGGCTCAGTGGGTTGAGCGCTCGCTTTGCAGCCCCGGGGACCAAGGATCGAATCCCGGCCCCGGCCCATGTGGACCCATATGCTGAACTGGGGAGTGCCCCCAGTTCAGTTTTCTCTCTCTCTGTTTCTGTATCTCTCTCTCTCTCTCTCTGTCAAAAACAATAAAAAATAAATAAATAAAAATCCTATTGAATAATGTTACATCATTCTTATATAACTTCACAAAACACGGTCTCCTCAAGGGGCCAGGGCTACTGAACCACTTCTGTTGAGAACTCAAGTTTCCAAACACACTTTGAGCCCATATTGCATGGGTGATGGGTGATGACGTGTCCCTTAGTCTCTTCATGAGGGCATCACAGCGCAGACACGTATGTCCCTATCTATGGTGGCCAAAGAGAGTCCCTGAGTCTATCTAGTAACTGTCTGCATACAGCTTGTGTGACTCCTGCGGCCTCGAATGTTTTATAATTCTCAGGTTTTAAGGTTTGGTTTTGCCCTTTAAAAATGGCTTCTACGGGATGTGGGCACAGCCCAGAGGTTGAGTGCTTGCGTCCCAATCGTGAGGTTCAGGGATCGATTTCCGGCCCGTCCCACCCAACCCCATATGCTGAACTGCGGTGCAACTGGTAAGCACTAGGACAGCTCAGTGGAAAAAAGTTCTTGCCATTCATTGAGGAGGCGCCCAGTTAGGTTACCGCCCCACATCCACCTGTGTGGAATGAAACCATGTCACTACTAAAGATGTACAACTGTGGACACTGCTCTGAGCCCTCCCCCCTTCTTTCTCTCCCTCTCTTTCTTTCTCTCTCTCACACCTTCTCTCAAACAATAAATCTTAAAAAAAAAAAATGTTTTCTGTAACAACTACACAAAGCAATGAAGCTCTCTCCAAAACGCTGAAGTTTCTCAGAAGCCAAAACAGGATAGGATCACTGCCACGACAGAAAATTTTTTTGATGGTTCTAGAATCTATTTTTAAATGAAGCAATGCTCGAATTGGATTACAAGATATAACTGGAATGCTTGCATTTAATGAATTCTTAAACATGAAAAGTTGTTTGGCATGGGAACATGCAAATGTCCTAGAGACCCAGAAATTCCACTCTTAAGAACAAAGGCCCGTGTTCCGAGAGAAGATTGAGAATATCCATAGTAGCAATGTTCACAACACAAAACAACCACAATTTCCCAGAATAATCCAAAGGTCCACAGGCAATAGAAAGAATGGGCAATAGATGATAGATAGATAGATAGATAGATAGATAGATAGATAGATAGATAGATAGACAGACAGACATAGAGATATAGAATACATCTGTACACTGAAATAAAATGAACCTAGAAAAAAAATTAAAATGGATAAATCTTATTAAAAGAAGCAAGCCAAAGAACACACGCATTATGGATTCCACTTCATAAAGGTTAAATGCAGGCAAACTCTTGTTTGGGTATAAACACAAAAGTGGTAAAATGACAGAGAAGTAGTCCGGGAATGGGTAACACAAACCTTAGGAGACTATAACCTCTTGGGGGTGGGGAGGCTTGAGATGGAGGAATATGCAATCAGGGAAAAGGTCACAGGGTCAAGTGCGATTTCCTACCCTGGGTTTTAGGGATGGGGATATTTCACATTGTTTTCTAAGTGGATATCTTCCATGTGTGGTATTTTACAACTTCCAAACATTTAAAGATAAAAACTATGGCATAAATGACGCGGTAACATAAACTAAATGCGTGCACGTAGGTGTGCATGTAAATTAGATGATAAATAACATCTTTTAATCCTATGGCTCTATCTCTGGCTCTACACAGAACTCTCTGGGCAACATGTTAAAATCTATACATTTGAGGCCCGATTTAATTTGTGACTTGCACTCAAAGGCCCCCGGGTCCTCCTCACCTGCAACAGGTCCTGACTTAAATGTTTCGGGGTCATTAGCCTCCTTGGTTCACACCCAGGAACGTGAGCCATAGTCAGCAAGAGAACCCCAAATTCCCCCAGGCTATAGAGGAACCCCAGGCAGCCAGCAACCCCCACCCAGTTTGCACTTTAGGCAGCCACGCCTGAGTTGGCTGGAGGGGAGACGGGCTGAAAGAGGTGGGTGGGTGGCCAGCCACAGAGGGCATCCCCAGGGGAGTCTGCCAGCCCCACCAGCCCGAAGAGACCCTCCCACAGCCTCTGCACAGAGGGCGGTGACAGCTGCTTTCCAAGGAATGCTCCAGCAACTCTGTAGCAGTTTCATTTTTCATTCTAACTAACATCATCCAAGCACCACCATCTGTCAACTGCTGCTCTCAAAGTGCTCAGAGGCTATTCAGACGTGCTGCTGTTAGAACTGGCCCATATATATATTAATAACAAATTTAATCTCCAAGATACAAAGAATCTAATGATATGTAGCAAACGCTTACCATTTTCCATACCCCAGTTGTATTCGTTTCTAAGGGCTGGGGGTCATTACCAACACAGAAGGCTCGCTTTGTGACATTCTTGACTGGGGCTGGGCAAGACCTCGATCGCAGTCCACTGGTGGACCCCACACTATTTGGGGGTGGCCGCCTGAATAATAAAGTGAGTGGATCGCGACACTTGGAGAAGATGAGAAGTAGCCCTTGCCCTGAAAAAATACCTGCCCAGGCCTGTTCTAGGCAATCCTTGGATGCAGAATTAATTGAAAGGAAACGTGACTTGAATTAATAAATGGGTTCAAATATTTTCATGTCTGGGAAATAAAATAAAGATTCTATTTATATTTAGCAACATACCACAGTCTTCCATGGTGCAGACAGACACACACACAAAGCCGCAAATTGAATATGGATTTTCCCATGACATCCGATGGGCAGAGGTCCAGGGACATGGAACCTTTGCTGTCCCACAGGGAGCTGGCATGTGTCACCCTGGGGTATCTGAGGACGGCCAAGGGGCCCTGGTCCTTCAGACGCACACTACGCTTCCCCACCGCAACTTCCCCTCCCAGCCCACAATGTGGAGGGGGCCTTGCACCTTTCTTCCTCGAGGTGGGTTGACAGTGGCTGATGCTGTCACACGAAGTTGGTTTTACCAGAGTCTGGAGTTTCCGGAGAAGGAGGGAGGACTCAGCTCTCCACTCGTCGACAGGCTCGATGCTAAAGTACAAAGGTACATTCCAACTCACTCTGCTTAGACCCACGAAGACTTTCAAACAGACGAGGAAGTGGACGAACGGGCCCCTTCCTAGCCGGTAACCAGCTCCCACAAGCCCACCTATCTGTTCACCTGTTAACTCACACGCAGTTACACTTTTAAAGGACCCAGCGATGAGACACACTGGGTGATTCCTTAGTTTAGACAATCCCAATACCCAGAAACCTACTGGGAGACGAGGAAGGGATCTGGGCAAACACACAGACACACATTAAGAGCCAAAAACAATTTGTATTTCTTTCAAGCATCTCACAGACTATTCATGAGCTCGAAACGCTCCAGTACCTATTCACACAGTCTGTCTGGCCTGCGAGAGCAGAGAAGAGACTTACCACGCATCACCGGTGACCAGCTCACCTGCTGCCCCAGAGGCGTGTGGACCGGCTGGCAGGCGGGCCGGGTCCTGTACTGCACCCCGTGTGACTCAGCCGGCCTCCTGTGACTGCTCGCTCACTATCTCTGGGTTCTCCTGCGTTTGTCTCAGAGAAACTCCCCGCCCTGCTCTGCCATCCATCAAACGGGCCGCAATAAATGCCACAGTGTTTTCAACCCGCTGCTGGACACATAAACAGGCTCCCTGTGCTGCCTGAGGGAGAAATACACTTTCTCTATTCTGTTATCACCCAGCTCTGGGCTTCCAAGGGAACCTTCCAGGACGGTCAGGCGGGCCTTCGCGGCTCACCCACAAGGAAACAAGCTCAATTCCACAAACTCTGGCTGGGTGGGGTCCACGCCAAGCCATGAGCCGAGCCAGGAAACCCCAACGTGAATGAAGGCAGAACGAGGAGGCGGCCAGCGGCTCCAGGACTCCCAGTGGAGTCCGGAGCTTTCCTCTGTTGCTTCATTCACGAGAGATGCTCATTGGCCTCTGCGTGCCAGGCGCAGCGAGGAGTGCCAGGGGTGCACAGGGGCGAGGGACACAATGCCAGCCACTGAGAGGAGCCCAGGGAGCTGCAAGGCAGTGAGGGGGCGATGGGGGAAGGGACAAGGCTGGTGGAAGACAGGAGGAAAGAGCTAAGCCAGGCATCAGATGCTCCTGGTACAGGGAGCTTCGAGTCAGGCGGCCAACAGGCCGAGATCTGGAGGGCACGGTGCAAGGCCAAGAAGGCGGGCGAGGAACTGGGTTGGCAGGCACAGGGATCAGACCTTGAGGGTGCCAGGCGAAGGGTCCTGGATTTCCGCTGATAAGGCCATGCGGCGGCCGCTAGAGCGGGGTAGGCTGATCAGACCCCCATTTCAGACCCGTCCTTAGAAACCAGGACAGGAAAGGCATTTCCGTGGGGGTGGTCCTGGAGGCTGGATGGAAGGTGGGCGCAAGGAAGGAGAGAATGGCATTCCAAGGACATCAAGTGGGCAGCATCCGAAGGATTTGCCCTAGTCCCCTGCATTGATTTTCGCTTTCACTTGCCTGGCCTTTGAGGTGGAGGAGGGAAGGGCATCAAATACTCAGATGGAAGAACCGACTGCGTGGCGAGCGCATAGATGATGTGATGTAGAACTGTACACCTGGGACCTATGTAATTTCTACCAACCGAGGTCCCTCCAACACATTTAACAATAAAAAGTAAATTAAATAAAACGTATTGGACAGCAGCTGGCTGTGGGGGTTAAGAGGGGGAGTCAAGGAAAACCCCACTTCTGTTTTTCATGCCTTCTGCTGGCATTCACAAGACAGGCCCCTGAGGAGAGGTGGGGCGGGACGTGGAGCGTTGGGGCAGAGGGGGACTCTGCTTCAGGCACGAGGAACTTGAGGTTCCTAGGGGACACTGAAGCACAGATGTCCAGAGGCATGCTCAATGAGACAAAGGGGTCGAAGAAACAGAGCAGGCACGGTGGGGTGGAGGGGGCAGCAGTGTCTGGCAGGGTAAGTGACAGTGTCTGGGAGCTTAGGCGTGGACTCTGAGGTTGGGCAGACCCACTCAACCCCCAGCGCTGCCACTGAATAGCTGTGTGACCTTGGGCAAGGAAATGACTCTTTGCAAGACCCTTGTCTCACCAGGGGAAACGCCGCCTGGAAATTAATGAGATCAGGAAAGGCCATAGGAGATATTTTAATAGTTTTCCCTTGCCCTTTCGTGACCATAGAGTGCTTTGTATTATAATAATAACTTGAGTTCCGAGTCTTGCAAGATTACAAGCTTTCTTGGGGTCAGTCACTCATCTTGGAGTCAGACGCGCTACCGTTGCGCCACGAGGTCAGCCGGTCCAGTCACTCATCTTTAAATCCCTTTTGACCTTCTTTCTTGTATGAACCGATTCTCCCAATATCTGAATTGCCATAAATCATGTACATAAAATAAAAAATACAAAACAAAACAAAAAACTCAGGCCAGAATGGTCTTCAGGATCAGGGCTTTCCTGCCCTTGACATTAAATAACTAATGCAAAGTTCTCAAAATTGCTGTGTGGTTTAAGTGGTATTGACTTAATTCTGTGTTGGGGAGAAGGAAAGGGCAATGGGGTTTGGAAAAAAAGAGAAAATGTTGTCAGTCTAATAATGGAACTTTATTTACTCTTTGTGTAAAACTACACTGTAATATTTAAGAGGGAGAATGGACGTCTACCAAAGTTAATATTGCATATCTTCTATCCTCTAGCTCTGTTCAAGTAAAGGCCTTAAGTAAATGTCAAGGAAATTCTAGCGAATGGATCTTGCCTTAAACCAAATGTTAAATCCATAATAGCATATTTTTTTATAGCAGAAATATACTTTTTCTTTGCTAGGCTCACTTTGCTTACTCTATTTATAACTTAAAATGAACATTTTAAAACTACAATAATATTTAAAACTTAGACTGACCACTATGAAGAAGACATATAGAATTCAATTCCACATAGCCACACATGTGCATTTTTCTTGTTTTTTTTTTTACCTTAAATTTGGTCTCCAAATTGTTTCACGTATTTTGATGGCTGCTTTCCTCATCTGAATATATGTTGGTCACTGAATATTTTATTTGACCTCCCACTCACTTGCTAAAACACATTCACAATTACTTCTTCCCTCCTATTACCCGATCTTTCCCTGGTAGCTACATCTATTTCCATCCTTTCATCCACAGCTCAGTTCAGCATACCTACTGTCTGCTCTATGTGTCAGTCATAAATAGCTCACCTAAAATGAAAAAAAATAAAATAAAAAATCACAAAGTTTCTAATATAAAATTCCTCAACAACTGCCTCAAAGCTCTCTGGTCATTTAGCTCATTTAATTATTTTGATTGAATGCAGAGAATGACTTGACTAGGAGCTAGATAGTCTTTGAAATTTGTTTTATTCCTAGTGATCTTCAACCTGGCGACACGTGGTCTAGCTTAAGAGAACACTTTGGTCCCTAAATGCTGAGGAAGAACATGTCCCTTCTGTCCACAATGGACCGTGCTTGGACCAGAGGTTCTTGAAACTCACAATATACCTCCATCCTTCTAGGCCAGGGGTGTCCAACCTTGTGGCTTCCCTGGGCCACACTGGAAGAATTGTCTTGGGCCACACATAAAATACACTAACACTAACAATTGATGAGCTAAAAAAAAGAAAGAGTCGAAAAATGAAATCTCATCGTTTCCAGAAAGTTTACAAATTTATGTTGGGCCCTATTCAAAGCCATCCTGGGCTGTATGTGGCCTTCGGGCCATGGGTTGGGCACACTTGCTCTAGGTCAGCCTTTAAGATCTGATACCTACTGACTTGGAGACTCAAGATGTCTCCCAACTCTTCCCTGCCTTGAACAACTTGAACTTCACAGGCCTGAACAGACTCGACCAATTTGCTGTGGGGTCTAAAAGATCCTCTCCCAGCCTGTTGCCAGCAGGAGGCAAAATGAAGGCAGACAGATGGCCAGATGAGACGGTATCTGCCACCCTTCGCCAGCACTGTCCCCATGCCACCTAGGTCTGACCTGCGTAGTGTTCCCGCAGACCCCAAGGAGTCTGAGTGAGTGACAACCGAGATCGAATTCTCTCACTTTCAACAGGACTTTGGATGGATCACACACAGATACCCGGTGACTCACATCGGAGGTGTTGCTTAACATGCAGAACATCATCGTGGTAGTGCTTCACCCAAAACCGCCCTACGGCACTTCCCAAAGGAGAAGGTCAGGTACCATCATCCTGAGCATGAGTTTCTCTCTGTCACATTCACCTTCAGGGCTGTCTTCCTTCCTTCAGAACCCAGTTCCGGGTGGGTGACCTCGTGTGACTCAAAGCACTCTCACTGAAAATCCAGGGTTAGCTACTGGCTTTACTAAGCCTTTCTCCATTTTCTTTCCCCCTCCAAACACTTTAGATACCTTTAAAATTCTTCTCTGCCATTTGAAATACTCATTTAATTCCTTCAACTGGAGGCCCCGAGGCAAGTCTCGGGTGTTGTATAAGCAAGGGTAGATTTACCTGCTACATCAGTACAATGGCGGCAGCAGGAAAAGTCTTTGGAGAATAAAAGCCTTCCCCGCAAGAAAACAGTGCAACCCTTTGGAAGGACATTGTGTTCCCATCTATCCTTATTTAAAAGACACATCCCCTTGACCCAACAATTTTGCTTTTAGAAATGTATCCATATATGGCTACAGAAAAAAGATGCACAAAAATATTCAGTAGAGCATTACAAAGCAAAGCAAACATGGGGAGAAAAACGTCACCCTAGAAGGAACTTAAACTGTCTATCAATTAGAGACTCGTTAAATAAATAATGATATACACGTTGTGTGCAGAAAACATTTCTGTAAAGGTGCATCAAGAAACAAAACAGTGCTTATCTAGGGGGATAAGGCCAAGCTCGAAGAAGGAGAGACTTCGTTTTTCGCCTTATGCCCTTTTGTGTGAAGGAATTCTTTTTTCTTTACGAACTTGTACTTTTTACATTGAGCTAGTTAACAAGAGAAGCGAACCTTCACAATTTAGGCTTCTGTGGATGATCTACTAAACTCTTTGAGTAACAGTGTTATTTTATCTTTGTGAAACAGGAAATGGACCAGAAGAGGCACAAGTAGAAAATCCGTAAGGACAGATTTACATGGAAATGTGTTTGCTTTGGCAGTTAACCGATGTCATCATTTGGCAGTTAACCGATGTCATCACTAAGTGTCAGGAACCCCTGCCTTAGACCTCAGCATTTCAGTGGTTTCCTGCCAGGCTCTTGCTGTCTGTGTTATCGACTCTTCTATAATCTAAGGGGCTCTGTTGAACCATGTCCCTGGTGCTACACAAGTGCATGTACACTTATAGTAGTTTTTATTCCATAAATTGGGGTGATTTTAAGTTTTATTCTTTTTTTTTTTTAAGATTTATTTTATTGTTTTTGGCAGAAAGAGACAGAGACAGAGAGAGACAGAGAGAAAGGGGAGGGTCCAGAGCAGTCTCCATAGCTGTACATCATCAATTTTCGTTCCACACAGGTGGGCAGGGGCTGAGCAGGGCAGGAACTTGGCTGGGGGTCTCCTGCATGGGAGGCACAACCCCTCTAGCCAGGGGCTGAACCAGGGGGGCAAGAACTGAACTGGGGGCCTCCCTCATGGGAAGCACACTGAAGTTCAGCACATGGGTACACATGGGCTGGGGCCGAGATTTGATCCTTGGTCCCCAGGGCTGCAAAGGGAGCGCTTAACTCGCTGAGCCATCTCAGCTTCCCAAATTTTATTCTTAAAACAAGTAACGTTTTAAAAACACTGATTAGGAGTTTGGAGCGAGCACCGGGTGTGAGCAGAACCCGCCAGGCCCTCCCAGGGCTCATCTGAGGTGGTGAGGAGACTGATGGGAGAGAGGCCATCTTTGGGGCTGGCAGGGAGCCCCAATTGACCAGTGTTTCTCCAGTTGTGTCAGCCATCCCCTGACCCCTGAGCCCTGCCTGGACCCCAGGTTCAGGGGCAGAGCCTGGGCATCTGCATTAGGTAATTCCTTGCTTGCTCCCAGCCCCCATTCTCCACCCAAATAGTTTGATAACTGCTGAGTAAGCCTGGCTTTTCCTGAACTCCCCTCGTAAGATCTCCTGAGGCTACGGCTGTCCTAGCCCCACCCCAGATCCAGTGAATCAGCATTCTCTTTTTCTATGACCTTGCACTTGTTTTTTTTACCTTAAACTAGGTAATAGGAAAAAACAAGTGAACCACTTTTCCTGTTAAACCAGTGTTCCGGGTTATTCTTATAAACAGGGAAGTTTGAGAAACAACCAATATAGGCCAACCTTCATTTTTAAGATAAGGAACCAAAGAGCTAAATAATTTTCCCAAGAACGTAACGGCTGATTAATAACTGGGAACAGAAGAAACCTGGTGAGTCTACCCTGGCCTCTTAAACCAACACCAGTCACCATGTTCATCATGCACACCTGTGACGTTTCTGATTCAACAGGAAGACGCCGCAAGTTAAGTGACTAATGAAGTCTGAACGCATGTCCGAACGTGTCCGTGGTGCTGTAAGGCTGAATCATTTCTACCAGGTCCCCTTTGGCGTTCAGTATCAGAATGAGGAGAAATACAAAACGGCACATGGGACCGAAAGGCAAATACAGCATTTATTACCAGGTGAGGATGAGTCAAAGTCCTCAGATCTTGTGATTTCTTCGTCAAATATTCAACCCTTTAGCAAGAGAACGCTGATAGTCACCCAGAGAACAGCTCCTCAGAGGTTTCCCAGCCTCACCCTGCCCTGGAACGACCCCGCAGCGTGAGACCCATGGGTGGGAAATGAGGCAGCCAGCTTGTAATGCACACAGCAGGCTCTGATCCAGGGAGAGAGCCAGTGAGTGATAATTGCCTCTAATTGGCCCTCCCACACGGCCTCACCATCTACAGCTGGACTCCGTCCCACAAACAGTGTGCGGGGACGTCTCTTTTCCACCTTTGAAATCCGAATCATCCTCGCTTCTTACCGAGATATTTAAAAAAAAGGGGGGGGGGGAATGAATGAATGGGTGAAAGTCAAGATGCAGGCAGATCTTTTGGAAATGATCACCAACCCCCTATAACCTACCGATCCCCCAGTGGGATTCAAATTTGTAATGGAGACGAATGCCAGTTCGGGAAATCTTTCTGTTCCAAGGCACACCATCCAAAAAACCACGGCCAATCTGGTCGGACGTTTTCCACACTCTGACCTTGATCTTTCTTGGCACACACCGCTCTCCCCTAATAAAGTCACAACTCTGTTGTCATGGAACCCAATCAGACACAAGAGCCTGTTACTATGACTTCCCTGTGGGTCTAAAAAAAGACCTAGTGACCAAAAGAACAGCCCTTTCTTAAAAAAAAAAAAAAAAATACTAATAATTTCTAAGGCACAGAGGCTAAAAAAAGAATCCAACCCTTTTATATCCATGGAAGGTTAGGCTGTCATGCAGGCTACGTTGACCTCTTGAGCCCAAAGTAGCCAATGTTTGGTAAACATTTTTCAGCTGGGACATTCCAAAGATGATTTTATATAAATAAGTCCCTGGCAAAGAGGGTAAAAATGTTCTGAGGATGCCTTCCTTTTTTTTTCTCTTCTTCTAGGCAAGCTTTCTGAAATTTGAGTACCTGGTTAGCAAACACATGTCAGTCAGCAGCTACCAAATTGCAATATTCATTTCCACCAATACTCCATTTCTGCCAAGAGCTCATGATTTCTGTCAAGAAAAGCTGGGCTGTACAAGGGACCCTGTGTTCTGTCACATCTGGAGCTGGACCAACCCCATAGAGGAAAAACTCCGAGACCCCTAACAGAGTTGCTTAAGGAGGGAGAACTCACATTTGTTGAGTGCCGCCAGCCTCCAAACGGGCATGTTTATGGCGTCACTGTGAGAATTCTGTGATGGATGCATTTCCATACCTCAGATCGGGCACGAAGGCTCTGAGGAGCCTTGGAACGATGTCTGGATCTCCAAGCTAAAGCTTCACTCGTTCAACCAACATTTCTGGCTTCGCAGGGGCTATGCACTGTTAGGCTACTTGTTCTGTTTGTTTTTTTTTTAAAGATTTATTTTTATTGTTTTTGACAGAGAGAGGCAGAGAGAGAGAGATACAGAGTCAGAGACAGAGAGAAGGGGGAGGGCCCAGAGCAGTCTCCATAGTTGCACATCATTGGTTTTTCCACATAGTTTCATTCCACAGGTGGGTGCGGGGCTGCACAGGGCAGGAACTGGGCCGGGGTCTCACCCGAGTGAGAATTGAACTGGGGGCACTCCCCAGTTCAGCGTATGGGTCCGCACAGGCCGGGGCCGGGATTCGATCCTCGGTCCCTGGGGCTGCAAAGTGAGCGCTTAACCCACTGAGCCATCCTGGCTTCCCCCTCTGTTTCATTTTAAAAGATTTATTTTATTGTTCTTGACAGAGCTAGAGCGAAGGGGGAGGGCCCAGAGCCGTCTCCATAGTTGTGCGCCATTAGTTTTTCAACATGGTTTTTCGTTCCACACCGGTGGGCAGGAGCCGTGCAGGGTGGGAACTGGGCTGGGGGCCTCCTGCATGGGAGGCACACCCCTTAGGCTTGGGGCTGAACTGGGGGTGGGGGAGCAAGAACCGAACTAGGGGGTCTCCTGCACGGAAGCACACCCCAGTTCAGCATATGGGTCCATACCCGCCCAGACCAGGATTCCATCCTCGGTCCCCGGGGCTGCAAGGCAAGCACTTACCCTGCTGAGCCCTCCCAGCTTCCCCTAGGCTTCTTGTTCTTTACGACAGAGTCTGCAGCCTGCAATCCTTGCCTGTAAAGAACACATGGAGTCGATTTTTGCTGGCACGGGTGCCAGTCCTGGTTATAATTACTGTAATTACTACCTGCCTGTAATTACTACCACGTCTGCTCAGCGGCAACTAACATTTGGGAGAATTGTGAGGAAGGGCCTGGCCACTAACCTAAGATGCCATGGAGCCAGACATCTGCCACATCCCTCAAAAAGCTGGCCACTGACTCGGCCTTCTCGACCCACCCTGGCTTCTTCAGAGGAAGGGCCATGAAGCTTCTGTTGCTTGTACAATTTCAGCAACGAAGTCAAAGCTAAGTCATGCAAACTCATCACGGCGAATCTACCCAACCCAGATTTTGGATAACCAGCTTCAACAAATGACTAGTGGGAAGAAACGTAGCAAGGCATAGAAAGTAATTTTGAAGTTACATGATTAATGATACCAGATTTATAGCTGAAAATAGTTTACCTATGAGGGGGGACCCCCCCAAGAAACGGAATGTATTTATAAGAAATTGTGTATTCTCACACGTTTAAACTTCAGTCACCTTCAAAGTGCTCTCCGTATGATGCAATATACCTATCGGGACGCTTTTTCCACAGCTCAAAACAGTTTTTGAACTTACTGGTTTTGATGCCTTTTAGGGCTTCTGCTATTGTTTGTTTCACCTCTTCCACATCAGCCAAACGTTCCCCTTTGAGGACTTTTTCATCCGGGGGAACAAAAACAAGTTGCTCAGGGCCAGGTGAGGTGACTAGGGAGGGTGGGGCACAGGGGGTCATGCTGATTTTGGTCAAAAACTGCTGAGCACTCAGCACGGTGTGGGCAGGTACGTTGTCCTGGTGCACGAACCAGTCATCTGTTGGCCACAGCTTGGGATAATTCTTCTGCAAGTCACAACGCAACCTTCTCAAGACTTCCAGATAAAACTGGTTGACCATCTGACCCAGATAAAGAAATCCCAAGTGCACACTCCCTCTCCTATCAAACAAACAGATGGTCATTGTTTCCACACTGGATCCCTCATGCTTTCTGAATCGTGGGGAAGTGGCAGTTTTGCACTGGCTAGAGTGCTGTTTTGTTTCGGGGTTGTAACCGTAGCACCAAGATTCACCTCCAGCGCTGGAGATACCATCCCTGTCCACTTGCCAGTGTGGAGACAAGTGACCCACAGAGGCAATTCTTGTTTCACAACAGCCTCAGGCAGAAGTTGGGTGAGGAGCACCCAAGTGTGGTCTGAGATGACAAAGGGGCCCTTTCAGCACATTATCTCCCAGAAGCCTTCAACCTCCTCTAAGGAGAGAATTGTACCTAATGTGTTATAGGAGGAAACTGTAGCTCAAATGGGTACAGCAAACTGCCTCAAATAAGCTCACCTGGCTTATTTTAATTAACAAAAGAAAACTCTAAGGGTTCAAGTCTCCAGGAGTTCTCAGACAGCAATGGGTGCACTTTGAACTTGCCTCTGGAGTGACTGGGAGGAGTGAGATGTTTGGATGGTGAGGAAGCAAGCACAAGGTTACCCAAGGTCACACAGCAAAGCCTTCAAACGATGGGAGATGGAATATTTTGCCCCATGGAGAGGCCTGGGCCACAGCATGCATAACACGCCTGCCAAACTCCAAACACATCTTCACCCTAATCCCTTGGAAAACTCCTGGCCCTGTGGATTGGACTGACTAGGGGCGGGGGTGTGGAAAGGAGGGTGACACACAATAACGGGAAAGCCACAGCACCTAATTTTGACAAATGATAAGGCACTAAAATCCTATGAAGGAACTAAGGCAGTGTTTCCAAAAAAGCAAATAAAGCCCCACTGAGACATGATACTATAACGTCTTGAGTTGGCGTCATCTGGTTTTGGTAGTTAAGGGAAAAAAAAAAAAAGGTGACTGGTTAGGGTTACAAAGGCAGTATTCCAGGAGGTAAAAAAAAAACACCCCAAAACCCTGCTGGTTGCCATGACAACGGACATCTCCCGCCTCCCCTTCTGCAGCCTCCTTCCTCCATCTGAGTCAAATCAAAGAAGCTGTCTGTGACGCCCAGGATTTAGTGTCTCCTTTGCACGTGGCTATAAGCATGCACACACACATATATACAAAATATACAGCAACGGGCTAATCAGAGGTGAAGGAAACCCTCCACCACGAATGGGTTCCATGGCTCCTCCGCCCACAATGTCCTGCAGACCACTGTCAGGAGCTCCCCCTGCAGGAGGGTGGCAGCATGAAGAGAGGTCAGCCAGCACAGCTTAACACCCTGTCCATCCGGTCCGGAGCCCCCAGAGTGGGCTCCGGGTCAGTTCTTTCCAGAAGGGTCCAAGTGAGGCCAGGGCTCCCCGGAGCACTGCCACGATCTGTCTGCAGGTCTGTCCTGCCCACCTGAGCTTTATGAGACCGGCACCCTCACCTGACGTATGTCAGCGCTGAGCACAGTGCTGGGCACACAGGGAGGCACCGAGCACAAGGACTGAACTCCAGGATGAGGCAGCTGCTCCTTCTATTTCCTACCAAGACCTGGAGTTCGGGCCCAGCCTGCTTCCCATCGGCCTGCGGATTCGGCCGGCCTACAGAAACGCACAGAGGGGTGAAACAACTCCAGGCTACGGAGACCTCTGCCCAAGCCGGAAGGGAGGAGGCATCGGACCTGGGACCTTTTATTTCCTAAAAACGAGGGACAGAAATCTGATGTAAACACAGCAAACTGTTAATGACGCTTAAATCTAGGCAGTAGGTAGATGGCTATCGTTTTTTATTTTTTAGGGTTTTTTTGCACCCCAAGTTTGAAGCATTTAAGTCATTAAAAATAAAGCTGTCTCCTAATTACGTAACAAAGCTATTTGATGAAAGGATTTGGTTCAGCTTTTCCTTGTGCTCAGAACATTCTCGCCTCTGTGAATCTGGCTTACCTGTAAATACGGTATAAGCTGCTGTTTCTGATGGGTCAATTTATTGCCTTGTAGTTTTGGAATCGGATGCCACTGCATTTACTTCCCTAGGACATCAACTTCCACCTTAATTAAATTCAACCAAAGCAAGTGTAAACTTAAGAAAATTAAAATCCACTGAGAGTTTTAATAAGCTAGCTGCCTTTGAAAAACATCTAGGCTCATTTTAGGATATCGTGTAAATAAACTAAGGAGCAATTATTTTCAAAAATTACTCACTAACCAAGTCATTGTTGTTTCTGAGGTGTCCAAAGTGTCAGAAAATAAAATGACCTTGGTATCCACCTTCCCACAGTACATGTACTATTCTTGAGTGAATCTTACCATGAAAATGACCCCAAAATGTGCAACAAATTACTTCAAAAATGAAGGCGGAGAAGGCATCAACATCTAATTTAAAAGGAACCCACATAAGTACAAGATTATCTGACTCATTTCCTGTCTGCCCCCCTCCCCCCGCCAAAATAAAAGCTCCAAAAGCGTCTGCTAGAAGGTGACTGTTTGCAAAACTGTCCCTATGCAGAGGCTAAAGAGCTCTCATGCTAAGCCCTTCTTTAAAAATAAGAGCTTAACTTGAGCCCCAAGTATTCACAACACTTCCTTGCTGTTAGATTATATCAAATAGCCAGGGTGCCTGGCCAAGTTTCTTAGTAGTAAAATTTATTATGCTTCCACCTACTCCAACAATAGAGCATTTTGGGGTGACTTGATATAAAGGAGAGCCCTCCTGGCTCCCCAGGGGATAACAGGACAGAGATGAGCCCCTTAAAGGCTGGCTTTAACATTGGTGCCCACATACCTGACAGATGCCAATTCAGTGAGTACCTCTAAACTGCTCAGCACATGAGGTAACCTTTGGCAGTCATTACACAACACATATTACTTGATAATTTGCTTAAGTCAAAAGGGTTTTATAAGCATGGTGTTGTTTCCCAAATGAAAGCACATGTAATAAAACCACACTCATGTCACCATTAATAATACACTCTCGGGTCAGGTTCTGAAATGTTCCGTGTTCATTTTAAGCCCCCTCTGTGTCAGGTGCAAAGAGGACAGGGCAGGTGGAACTCTCAAAAATAACACAGGGACACATAAGAACCCCTAAATATCCAGCAGTACTTAGCAAGCCACAGGGGTCACTTACAAATACGCATAATTCAGTCAAATAAGCAACTTGTACTACAGATGTACTATTGGGAGAAGTTGGATGAAGGGCATATGGACACTTCTGCACTATATTTTTGTAACTTTCCTGTGGATCTGTATTTCTTCCAATATAAAAATTTTTAAAAATATGATCAACCTCATTCTCCTCAGGAAAAATATAAATTAAAAGGAGCTAGCAGTTTTCACCTATCAGCTTGGCAAGGATTGAAAAACTTTCTAAAACTTTGTAATATAATGGTGTCAGAAAGGTGTGAGTTGAGGCAGGTTCATACAGGGAGACGGTTCTATAAACTGTGTCATTTTCATTCAAGGCTGTGCCCCAGCTCTGAGCGTTTGACCTAGTGTTCAATCTGGCAGTAGGGTCATTTAAAATGCCTATGGCCTCTGCTGAGCAATTCCACTATAGAGAACATAGCCCACTAACATTCTGCACATATGCACAGAAGAAGCACTTAAATGTGTCCTTAGAAGAAATGGTTAAATTGATGATGAAACACCCATATCTTGCGATCCTAGGCAATGATGAAAACAAGGCAGATCCATCTGCATTGAGATAAGAATCAAGAGTTGAATGTTTTCCAGCTTCTTGGGTCCCATCATGCAATTTTACAACATGCCCACAGGTTCACTGGGTGTAAACACCGCTGAGTCAGTGTTTACAAAGCCCTACCTACCGGGCTCCATGCGTAGATAAAAGAACAAACACAACCGTCCCCGCGTGAAAGGATGGAGCAGGTGCCATGGCGCCTGCGGGCAGGCGTGAGCAGCCACAACGAAGGACCCCAGGAATGGCTCTTCGCTTCGCGCCTAAAACAACAGGAGGACGGTATGAAGTCCTCTGTAACCGTGACTTATTATGGGGTGGATTCACAGGAGATCCTCAAAACATTTCACTCGCTCTACCCCCAGCACTGAAGAACTGAACTATAGCAGCAAACTCTTCAGCCGCAGTTGTTCCATCTTCCTCTCCCTCTTCTGTGCTTTTAACGGGAGAAGCTTTCAAGCACTTTGCCTGATGCCAACGCACAGCCCGAAAAGCTCTTACTGAATGGGCCTCATGTTTGCAGATAAATTAAAATCTATGCCAACGAGTGATTCAGTCCCAAACAGAGGCCACCTGTTCCAATTAGTGAGATGAAAATAGTACATACTATCTGAAGTCGAGCGCCAGGCCTTCTAGATTATCACAGTATCTTTACAAAGGCAGAAAAAAGGGACTTTGGGCTCCAACCCACGGCTGCCCACACTGGAGTATGTATATCGAGGTGGCGAAGCATGGGGTCACTAAGGGTATGTTTTCTCTTTGGACAAGAGCTTGGGTCCCATTTCTGTGAAAGGCTGCAGGGCAGTACAAGTCCCTCACATTACAACAAACCTCCACACACATCTCGATGAGATTCAACTTCAGGAAACCACACAGCTCAAACGTCTTCTCTGCCTACTGTCTGTCCTCGCCTGAAATTCCTGAGGAATCCGTATCTTCTCAAGGGTCCATTCTTTAGCCTACGGCCCTCCGTTGCTTCAGCTGACCTCAGGTC
This sequence comes from Craseonycteris thonglongyai, assembly GCA_004027555.1. Classification (NCBI taxonomy): domain Eukaryota; kingdom Metazoa; phylum Chordata; class Mammalia; order Chiroptera; family Craseonycteridae; genus Craseonycteris; species Craseonycteris thonglongyai. The sequence continues at coordinate 19,966 of PVKE010002547.1, read as the reverse complement.
CTCAGAAGACTAGAGACTCACCTCCTGGAGCAGGCGCAAGTCGCATTATTCCAACCTCATCCATCCAAGACCAGGCTGCCTTCAGCTCACCCGAGTGAGTGAGCTTCTGTTCACCCCAACACTCCCTCACTCAAAGGTGCACAATCCATGGAAACATATTTCTAAGTGTCTCCTAGCCTGTGGGTCTCAAAGAAGTAGTTCATAAAAGAACGAGGAGAGCCGATACCTAAGGCCAGTGTTTCCCTAAATGATTCTACATTATAAGCAGTCCTCGCTGAATGACCAAGTTCCGTTCCTACGACGAGGTCATTAAGCAAGTTGGTCGATGAGCGAGGAGCTTGAAGGCCGGTGGATATCTTGTGTGGTGTTGCGGTGCCACAGGGCGTGTATTTTTCAATAGCTATCACGCGACACCACACTTAAAAATAAAATATGGAGTCTTGCGTGACTGTAAATGCTTCGTGTAGTGAATACTAACCGACTGGAAGATAAGACACGAACTGAGAAAGGGGATTCCGGGCCCTGGAGAACAGGCAGGTCATTCAGTGAGGAGTGGCTGTATGTTAGGTGGTATAAAACGAAAGCATGAAATGACACAGAATCACAGAACTGCCTTGATGACCATCCTCAGCCCAACCCAGTTGGTTTAGTCGGGGAGAAAATCCCCATGTCCTGCTCACAGCTCTTTCACAAATCTTTTTTTTTTAATCTGGCAGTGCGGGGATTCAGAGGGTCAGCCAATATTTACAAAGAGCGAGAAGAGTAACAGCGATACTTTAAAAACAACTAAAGTGTTAAGGAGTGAAGCGACTTAACGACGTTAAGTAAGGGCTGGCGTAGTTGTTGCGAGGCTGTGTGTAGGTGTGGGAACGATGGATCTTCGGGAAACCGGCAGACAACAAACGACTAACTCCACATCAGAAGAACACGTCCTGAGGGGTTTCCTAACACCACTTCTCATGGCTGCTCACGCCCTGGGAAGCGGAGGACTTGACATTCAAGTTCAGCTTCCGAGTCCACGCTCTCAACTCTTCATCCTAGTGCTCAAATCCAGAAGCTAAGGGGGCGATGCTGAGGATAACAAGAGGAAGGTGACCGATGAAAGTGACCATGTGAGCCACCACACGTGGCATGGAAGTGGACACCTGAGGGAGCAGCCAGGCATCTGGTTTGGGGATCGGCTGTCTGGGGAAAGTATTAATCAAGTGGAGCCATATCTTACTCTGGGGTCAGGCTCTCAGGTCATTGTGGGGAAGGCACAAATCACATAGGTTTTCCCCCCAGAGACACTTCCCGGGGGAAGGACTGGAGGTGGCTTCTGTCAGGGGTCAGCGGACCCTCTCCTGTCCGCTCCTGGGTATTGGAAGGGAACCAGATGCCGTTTCTGTGTTCGGGGGCTGTGTGGTATGAAAAGTGCATGAACTGGAAGGAGTAGGAACAGAGCGCTTCCGAGCCCGGAGGAGCTTCGGGTTGAATCCTCAGTTAAAGACAGATGACATACTCCAGGATTTACGCATCTGCCATGTTCCCCCCCCCCCCCCAACATCCTATCCCAACTGGGAGAAGGGCAAGGCAAAGATGAACTTATTGCTCGAAACTTTATGCGGCAAAAATGATAATAAAAGGGACCTCATTCAGAACAGGTCATTTAAAAAAAGTGACTGCAGACCCCGAGCAGCCAAGTAGCTTGATTTACAACTTGCCAGCCCTCTTCGTCCCAGCCCTGCCCCCAAATCTGGACGTATGTTCAGAAGGATGGTGGCCTTGCACTAATTCAAATTCACTTAAAAAAAGAAATGCAACCAAAATTTAAATGTTCATCAGCACTCTATTGGAAATAATTTTAAATCCTCACTCTAGCTACTTACTTTCAAAATGATTATCCCCCATAATGGCAATGAACTTGGTATCTGAAAATACGTGAAGCTGGACACTGGTCAGTCCTTGTCTGTCTGTATTAGTTACAGTTTTGATGCAGCCTGGCTGGAGGTCACTTCACTACTTCTGCAGATGGAATGGTCAGGAGTTAGTGTCTAAATTGCCTTCCAGGGAAAGCTGGGATGGCTTAGTGGTGCTCACTTTGCAGCTCTAAGGACCGAGGATCGAATCCCGGCCCCGGCCCGTGTGGACCCATGTGCTGAACTGGGGAGTGCCCCCAGTTCAGTTCTCACCCGGGCGAGACCCCGGCCCAGTTCCTGCCCTGTGCAGCCCCACACCCACCTGTGGAATGAAACTATGTGGAAAAACCAATGATGTGCAACTATGGAGACTGTTAGGGGCCGTCCCCCTTCTCTTTGTCTCTGTCAAAAACAATAAGATAAATCTTTAAATTGCCTTCCAGTTCTAACACAGTAAAACCTTTGAGCCTAGCTGTCCAGCGCTCAGGCGGAAGTATGAGGATACGCCTTCCCATATGTAAGTCAGTGTGACAAGGATGTCACCCCACATCCGTCATAGCCAGTGGTTTACTTCAGCACAGGTGAGTGATGCTGAGTCCTCCAGGGAGATCTGGTGAGACCAGATTGTGACCAGGAAGACTCATCCTTGTGTGTCCTTCTATTGCTCCTTCTCCAGAGACCAGCCATCGGATGGTTTTTCGACGACTCTGCTCTTAAAGCATGAGCTTATTTAACAGCCTGCACGATGTCCCCAAACTGTCGGCAAAATCCTTATATCCCAGATCATCACTCTGAATTGTTCCCTCACAGCTGTTTACTGGGGACAGACTACATGCAAAGGACGGGCCAAGGGCTGTGTCATGAGACATCTCGGACACACCATTTGGACAGGGGCCCCGCTCAGCCCTCAGCGGCTGATGCTGAGCTGCTCCCCGGGATTCGCTTCAGAGGCAGAAGATAAGACAGGGGTTAGAACGCATGCTCGGAAACTCCATGTGGGTTCAAGTCTGAACTCTACCTTTTCCTCAGAGCCGCAGGACCATGGATAAATGACTTAACTGCTTGGGCCTTAACTCCCATATCTGTAAAGTGGAACCAGAACTAGGCTATCGTAGGCTTGAAGGAGGCAGAGCATCTGAAGTGCTTCATATGATCGCTACTGTGTTCTTCTCACGGATGTTCCTCTGACTGCCTTACAGAGGAATAATCAATGCATCCACTATGATTTCCTTCAAGTAGCATCCCTTTCCTGACGGCAGAGGAAACGGTCATATATCCTGATGTTCCTTTCCTGGGGAACATGAAGTCCTCATTACGATTCATGGCACAGTGATTCACAGTCCCCTTCCTTCTCTGTCACTAACCCCCCTCCACTGAAAACATAGAAACACAACTTAGAAACCGCAGGGCTGAAAGCAGCAGCCTCTCCTAAGTGAAGACATGCGCATTTTCCATCCAGAAGGATTAGGCTGACTTTGGCCTTCACAGCAGGCGGTGAGTCTGAAGCAAAAGACATCCCGAGATCCAACTTATCAACAGTGCATGGGACACGCGAGCATTCTGGCGGTGGCTGGCGATCTGTCCTCCTCTAAAGGGAGAGAGAGCGTTGGAGCTAGCAGCGAAGCCTAGTTCCAAAAACACACACCACAGCAATCAATTCGCCCTGAATTTAAGAAAAAGCCAACTCAGGTGACTCCTCATGCCTCAGGGTTCCTTAATGGACTCTTTAGGCCAGCACGAGTCCCGGAAGAGAAGCGAGCTCACACGATGCTCAGTGTCCCGCTGTAGGAGGTCAGCGTCCCTTGTCACAGGCGTCTGTTTCTACCCTCTCCAGCTCCTGCCCAGGACGTGAGCACACAGTCGTCAATGGATTGCATCACCGCACAACCAGCTCCACGTCGAGAAGGGCTGTCACAGCCTCTTCTCCTTGACTGCTTTTGGTCATTACTCATCATATGACGCTGGCTCTACTTTCCTGAACCCACAAGTACAGACAAGATACAATCACCAGACAGGAAGCTTCCGGAGAGGACAGGCTGTCTGTTTCATGCACCATTATATTCCTGATGCCCAGGATGGCACCTAGCATATGGAAGGTGCTCAAACAAGTACTGAATGGAGCCTCTTACAGTCAAAGTGCCTGTGTCTGTATTCACAAACGTGCCCACGACAAGCATGTAAACAATCAATGTGATGAGGGAGGAACAAAAGGCTACACATACCAGGAAAGACCGTCGTATGCACAAAATTAGCACCCTTTCCGTTGTCAAGCTCATGATCGCTTCTCGGATAGCAATAACAAAGTGGTCGTCATCGACTGAGTTCTCACTGCGTGCCCGAGAGGACAGACCTAACTGCGTCTGTTCTTGGCAACACCCCTAGGACGTGGAAGAAGAAACTAAGACTTGGGATGATTACAGAGCCCAAGATCACACCCCTCGTAAGCAGGATCTGTCTTCCGGGGGATCTAGCCTGGTGACAGCGGTTCTATTGCAGCAGGCAGGACGGAATGGAAGTTGCAAACACCAGAGAGCAATGAGGAAGCGAGCACATTTCTTCCTGGGGTCGTAAGTGGTTCAACAATGGTGGGAGATGACCGGGGGACCCAGGAGCAAGAAACCAATTCCAGAGACATGTCAAAGAAAGCCCCAGTGGAATGGCTGATAAGACTAGAGATGGGGAAGGGGGAGGGTATAAGTATTCAGAATGATTCGCAGCTCTGATCCGTGGTGGTACCAACAGAACAAGAAAAAAGCTGCCCGCTGTACATAAGGACAGAAACAGCTCACACTTGAGTGCACACCATCATTTCTGTTTTTTCTTTTTACAAAGATCCTCTTACTAAAGACACCATCACTCCCAGAAGCAGAGACTATCATCATCTCTTTTATAGGCGGGGAACTGGTTAGAAAGGTCAGATCTTAATCCAGTCACCCCGTTGGGAAGGGGAAGAGCTGGACTGTGATCAGGTCTAATCGGGGAGCTGCAGCTGTTTCCCACTATGCCCCAGTGGCTGACGGTGGCATTTTAGAACATTTAACCATCAGAACATACGATCTGACTCACACAGAACTGATTAATAAATATCAGGGACTGTACAGAAAGCAGACTGCCTATATTCTTAGAAAGATAAGAGGCTTTAATGATCTAGGGCATGAAAAAAGTGGAATTCTAATTATGTATGTTCTTTCTTTTAAAGTAGGGGCATACTATATACATCAAAGTAGCACACACCATTTCTGAGTTTTACCTGGGTGAAGTTTAAAAGTGTAAATGACCCTGACTTGTCAGCTTAGAGACGATCATGGCATTCATTAGTTATGTTACATTTTCACTGAGGGGGACAAAAAAAAAAAAAAAAAATCTAGGTTAGTCTACCTGGCTATAAAAATAGACTTCTCCAATGTTAAAATAGTTAACTGCCTCATTATGGTTCCAGTCTCAAAGGCTTAACCAAGGTCAAGAGATGTGTTTTTTCCTGATTCTCTCATCAGGGTATCAATTTTGAACTCAAAAAACAAAGACCATTCAGTAACTATGAACCAGATCTCAGAGCCTTAGGTCCGTCCAGGGAGAAAACTGCATATCTCTGAAAACTTAACTCTTAACATGCACCGCAGTTCTCATTGGTTACAGTGGGCTTAGGGGCACTAATTTACCAAATGAGTTCACAGAGGGTTCTTTCAAACTCCTTTGTTAGTTGACTTATTGCCAAGGAGACGGTGACATTAAGAAAATAAGCTCTAACACCGCTTGATATTTCCGTTTGCATGCTTTCTGAGTGTAAAGAAAATATGTCTTTTGAACTATATCTCAGTGAGTCCCACAGACCGGGAACTAGAATCATCCAATACATTCTGCACAGGAAAATTGTTGCTACTTTTCCTTCATTGCAGCAGGCTTAGTGCAGCCTAAGGACAGACTCAAAATTACATCAGGCCCCCTCGAGAAAAGTCTTCTGTGTTTATAAAATTTCCATTAGTTCCCTCTATTCCTCGCTGTCTGAACAATAAAAGTCCTACAACCAGACAGTCGGGATGTTTAGGCAGGGATCTTTAGATGCCGTGATTACTGTCCACTCAAGTGCCAGCCTCCTCGGTCTGATTTCTTCTAGCCCTCACTAGACGTCACTTGCCCAATAAGCTGGTTTAGAATATTCCGTACATATGATGTCTAACTCAGTTTTAATACATAGTCTATTTAAAAATCAGGTATAGGGAAAACTGGGATAGCTCAGTGGTTGAGCGCTTGCCTCTCATTCACGAGGTCCGGGGTTCGATTCCTGGCCCCGACCCCTGCAAACCCACATGCTGAACTGCAGCGCAACTGGTAACCGCTGGGATGGCTCAGCAGTAAAGGTTCTCACCTCCCATGCAGGAGGCCCCGGTTCGATTCCCGCCCCACATCCGCCTGTGTGGAATGAAACCACATCACAACTAATGGTGTACAACTATGGAGACGGCTCTGGGCCCTCCCCCGTTCTCTTTCTCTCTCTCTCCTATCAAAAAAAACAAAAACCAAACAAAAAAATCAACTAAAGAAATCTTGAAAAAAAAAAATCAGGTACAGTCATGCTCCACATCAACAACATTTCAGTTAATGACAAATGGCATACATGGCGGTGGTCCCATAAGGTTATAGTAGAGCTGAAAAACTCCTATCACCTAGTGACATCTTACTCCTTCTAATGCTGTGTCACAACACAACATGTGTTTATGGTCATGCTGGTGTAAACAAACCTATTGTGGTGCCAATTGTGTAAGAGCACAGCACACACAATTATATATAGTACATACTTGATAATGATCAACAACTATGTCCCTACCGTGTTTCCCCGAAAGTAAGACATCCCCCGAAAATAAGACCTACTTACAGTTTTGCCTCTCGCTGAAATACATATAAGGCATCCCCCGAAAATAAGACCTAGCGCATCTTTGGGAGCAAAAATTAATATAAGACACTGTCTTATTTTCGGGGAAACAGGGTATAAGACACTGTCTTATTTTCGGGGAAACAGGGTAGTTGATGTGTTTACTGTGTGTTTAGTCATTCTTATAGAGTGTACTCTGTCTTTAGAAACGAAAGTTTGCTGTATAACAGTATGTTGTGTTACACCGGCAACAGCCTCGTCCATCTCATGTTTGTCACCTCTTGAGATGGCGTCAGCTTCTCTTGCACTTGTTTGATCTCAGACTGTTTTGTACAGGAACAGGGTGTACAGTCTTGTCATCTGCGAGCAGTAGCATCTACCACACAGCCCAGGTGTGGAGCAGGCCACAGCATCCCAGCTTTGTGTCTAAGTTCACCCTATGATGTGTGCACAATGACAAAACGGCCTAACGATGCACTTCTCAGAACACGGCCCATCATGAACCCTCTGAGTGCTGCCTTCTGCCGGCGGTACTAGCGGGAAATGCACAGGGTAATTCAATAAAATGTATCACCTTAGGGAAAAAAACCTTATGAAGTTACTCTTTTAGATATCCACATGCGTTTTTTTTTTTTTTTAGTTTTATATAAATTGAATTAGTTAATAAGAATACTATTCTTTTACATTGCCTGAAAAAGAAATGTAATTATTTCAGTCATACATCATACAAGAAAAAATATAATAAGTTATAGCACTTTTAACTATGGTCTATGTAGGAGCCGATATATCGGCCCGTCGCGCTAAAAGGGTTAAGCAGCACAGGACTCTAACAAAACCATGTAGTAGGTTTAACATCTTGGATAGAATTTTAAAGAATATAAATGCCCTTCATATATGGTTGTGGCACTTTAACAGAAAACACGGGTGGGTGTGGGCATGGAACAAGGGCAGATACAGCAGAGAAATGAAGGCTGAAGTGAAGTTACACGTTTGCTTTGCCACTTCCAGTGTATGAAAGCAGGGCCAAAGCTTCTCACCACCACTTGTCAGCGTACGAGGAGTTGAGTTGTGGAAAGTTCTGTGAGTTTTGCCAAATCGCTTCCATGAGCTCACAGTGAGCCACCCATCCCTCAAAGATTACTAATCTTGTTGTTTACACACAGATGATCACAGTTGTGACAAGCGAATCCATGCTTCCACACTTTTTTCAAGTTTGAAATTGTTTCGTCAACTGAGACATGAATAGAGACTCCCCCAATTCCACACGCACTGGAAATAGAGATCCTTACCTTTCTGTGCTGTTAACTCTGTGTTAACCAGCTGTCACCCTTTCAAGAACTTTTAAGACAGGTCAGCAAAGCTTTTATCAATGCTTTCTTCCCAACGGAGTTTCTGGTTAAGCTCATAAGAAATTGTTATGAAACTTTCAAGTGAAAGAAAAAAAAAATCCTATTTTTGGGGGGGGGTGAGGGTGGAGAATGGACTCAATGTAAGAGGTTAAGTATTACTCCACCACTTATATTTAATCTATAAAATTTTATATCATTCCGTTCAATTGATCCACAAATGTTCAAGGAAAAAAAAGGGAAACCTGGTAAATCTGCCTGGGATTTTTTTGATTCACTTCTGGGGTCACTGCTTACTTCTCTGACTTATGATTAAGCATCCAAATCCTGCACAAGGGACAGCGCCACTGGTCTGTCCCTGTTGCTACTTTTCCCCATCCGGGTGGCCTCTGGGTCTTGGCGGTGGCGGCCAGAATCTGAGCAAGGCTCTGCGTCCCTGAACTTTGTACAGGGAAGCCGACGCTCAGACGCTTTGATCCCGGACAAGTGGGGAGGTAGTTAGCTGAGCAAAGGACTACCGCAGGTAGCTCCTGCCAAGAACGCATGCCGGGGTGGAGGAGGCGCTTCCATCCACCCCAGGGGAGAGCAGAGTGCAGAGCCCGGGCGACTCCACCGCCTGGGAGGGCAGAGGTGTCCCCGAGGGCGCAGAGGGGAGGAAGCGCTCCCGATCTCCTCTCTCGCTGCGCGCTCCCAAGAGCTATTTTCGCCCACAGCCCAAATCAGCAACAGCAGATGACAGTGCAAGCAAACGGAGAGGGCGCCGGCTCTGCACGGCTGCGAACTCCGGAGACACCGAGCGCAGGGTTCTTTCAAACTGAGGCGGAGCCGCGGGGGCCCGGCAGCTCCGCCGCCACCTGCCCGGCGCCCCGACACCCCGCGGGCTGGGAGACGTGGGGACAGCTGGGGAGGGTAGCGGGGTACAGAGCCTTCCCACGGGGACACGGGGCGGGGGTGGCGGGAATCCCCTTGCGTCCCGGGCCCGCGCCGCGGGCGCTCCCTGGCGGAGAGGGCGGCAGAGCGCGGGGAGCCTCCGGCGTCCCGGGCAGGTGCGCGGGGACCAGGGACCGGGGAGCGCGCACGGGGTGGGCGTCCAGCAGGCCGGCGTCTGCTCGGCTCTGCACCCCGGCAGCGGACCTGGGGTCCCGGGCAGGTGCGCGGGGACCAAGGACCGGGGAGCGCGCGCCGGGTGGGCGTCCAGCAGGCCGGCGTCTGCTCGGCTCTGCACCCCGGCAGCGGACCTGGGGTCCCGGGCAGGTGCGCGGGGACCAAGGACCGGGGAGCGCGCGCCGGGTGGGCGTCCAGCAGGCCGGCGTCTGCTCGGCTCTGCACCCCGGCAGCGGACCTGGGGTCCCGGGCAGGTGCGCGGGGACCAGGGACCGGGGAGCGCGCGCGGGGTGGGCGTCCAGCAGGCCGGCGTCTGCTCGGCTCTGCACCCCGGCAGCGGACCTGGGGTCCCGGGCAGGTGCGCGGGGACCAGGGACCGGGGAGCGCGCGCGGGGTGGGCGTCCAGCAGGCCGGCGTCTGCTCGGCTCTGCACCCCGGCAGCGGACCTGGGGTCCCGGGGCCACAGGCCGGGGTCCGACGCCCCCCTGCCCAGCCCGATCGGCTCAGGCAGGGTCGGGAATCCCGGTACCCCCGGGGGGCCGCAGAGGAGGGAGAGTTAGTGCGCACGGCGGGCGAGAGTTAGTGCACACGGGAGCCGAAGCCCACCCAGCCTCGCCCCTCGGCCCGGTGCCTCCCCAGCGCTCACCCGGCTCTTGCAGCGCTGGTGCCTGCCCGGATCCGAGTAGGTCCGGTCCACGGTGAGCGCCGTGTCGCTGCCCGGCATCGCGGCGCTCGCGCCCGGAACTTGCCCGTCTCCCCGGGGCCGCCGCGCGGCGAGGTGCTGGCGGCGATCGCTGGTAGTAGCCCCGGGAGCCGCCGCTGAGCGGGAGGCGCGGGCTGCTGCAGCCGGTACCGACAGGCGCGCGGCCGCCCTGCGCCGCCGCTGCTGCCGCGGAGGCTGGGCGGGGACAAGGGGGCTCCGCCCCACGCGCCTCGCACCGCCTCCCCCTGCGTGCCCTGCTGACGGCGCCAAGACCCCTTATCAGGTGCCGCTTGGCCTCCCTCGCTGGAAGGAACCCATCCCATCTCCCACTGCACCCTCTTTTTTCTTCAAAAGACAAGAGACATCCACACTATTCGCTGACTTATTTGTGTCATTATGATCAAAGATGGATTTTGGGCAAGGTGTTGAGATGAGGCTTGCCTTACATGCTTCGTGTTATTCTTTTATTCAACGTGCATCCCCTTCCCGGGCATATGGTCAGACCCTGGGACAGGGACCAGAGATGTTTCTTTAAAAGCCTATGTTTTGGGGAACCCGGGATGGCTCAGTGGGTTAAGAGCTCACTTTGCAGCCCCAGGGACCGAGGATCGAATCCCGGCCCCGGCCTGTGCAGACCCATATGCTGAACTGGGGAGTGCCCCCAGTTCAGTTCTCACCGGGGTGAGACCCCAGCCCAGTTCCTGCCCTGTGCAGCCCCGTCCACCTGTGGAATGAAACTATGTGGAAAAACCAAGGATGTGCAACTATGGACACTGCTCTGGGCCCTCCCCCTTCTCTCTGTCAATAACAATAAAATAAATCTTTAAAAAATACTTAAAAAAAATGTATGGGAGCCAATGATGTAGAGGTCTGAACATCTCAGACAGAAGAACTACCAAGTACAAAGGACATGGAGCAGGTACATCTTGAGAGTATTTGAGGAAGAGCAAGGAGGCCGTTGTTCCCTGGGAAGAGAGTAGGAGAGGGAGTCAGAGACACTTCAGAGGGCTGGATCATTTAGGGTCATTTAGACCATTTTAAGAACTTGGACTTTAGTCCTAAGGAAGACTGGAAGGCTTGGACATTTTTAAGCCAAGGAGTAGAGTGGCATGTTCTGTCTCTTCACTTAGGGAAAACGAAAATATATACAAAAATCAATGCCGGATAGATTAAAGGCCTAAATAGGAAAAAACACAACTTTTAATAAAACTGGCAGGAAAAGAAAAAGAGGGGGGAGACTATCATTACGATCGCAAGCCACAAAAAGCAGGTCACAAAAAACATAAACCATAAATATTCAACTAAATGGAAAATTTAAAACTTCTATACTCCTTATGAAAAGAAGTCATAATAAATTGAAAAAACAAGCCACACACAGAACTCAAGCTAAAAAAAAATCAATATGAATGAATTTCACCAGCAATGCTGAGGAGCAAAATAAGTCAGCCACATAAAATTACAGGCAGCAAGATTCTATTCATGTAAGTTAAAAAATATGGAGATTAAAGGACACACTCTTTTGCTTTGTTTTTAGGAGAACAAAGATATATAGAAAAACTATTATGAAAGGCAAAATTACGATAAACACAACTTTCAGAATTTATCTCTGGTAGGAGGATGAAGGATTCAATAGGCAAAGGATGTAAGAATGTAGATGATGCTCTATTTAACGGATGGCTTATCAGTACACCAATGTGTATTCGTTCACATTTAATATTTCAGAATAATTAAAAAATTTGAAGGCGAGAAAGGCTCAAGCGACTGGGATCCTTAATTTTGGAAGTTAAGTCATCAGTGGGAGTAGGTTGCCCCTAATCAAACACATAAACATAATAGCACTCTTACAAATATAAAGCTTGATATAAAGGCAAGGCAGTGTGTTGTTACTGTTTCATTATGTCAAGTAAATCTTACCAATATCCATTCTGAAAATCTATGGGAGTCTATCCCTGGGTTTCCCGCGCTAATTTGCCTGATACCTAATCCTCTGTCCCCCTGCTACGTCGGGCGCTAGTACTCGGATGTATGAGCATGTGTAACTGTGTGTATGTGTGTAACTCTTTCAAGAGCACAGAGGTCCCTGACGAACCAGGGTTGGGCTTTGGCTACTGCTGATTCCGTACTGTCTTGGTGCTCTGTAAGTAGCTCCATTCTGGAAATGCTGAGCCACAAAGAAAAGGATGAATAAAAACGTCACTGGGCCCACGTACGTTTCAAGGCACAGAGGATGTTCTTTGCTAGGCCATGTAGGCTCACTTCCTCAGCCAGGGGCCCCAAAGCTCCTCTACTGGGCAGCCATACAAAACAATGCTTTTAAAAACACAAATGAAATAGTCCCAGCATGTCTCCTGGTACTGTTATGAATTGTCTGAGCCCTCAATGATAACTCCAAAATCCTCTCTACAAAAGGTAATTTTTTAAAAAGTCATGCTTTTGCAGTAACAAATGCACAGCGCCTGGCTTTCCTTTGGGGACCTATCCTACCCTCCACCCTCAATCCACGCCAGTTAAGTGAGGCGGACCACGCCCACCCTACCTCAGGCTTCTAGGAGAGGAACAAGGCATGCGATCCAGCCTTGGCCAACCCGAGTCACTGTAACTTGTGCAGGGCACGTGACCCAGCAGCAGCCAATCAGCATCACCCCTGAGACTTGCTGGATCTATTGGAACACAGCTGTGCCCTTTCAGTGGGCATTGCTAAGCGGGTAGGGTGTAGGCCTGCTGCTTTGGGGACATGCACGCCACCAGGCGAGGGCAGCGTCTGAGGGAGGACAGCCATGAAAGGAGGAAGACGTGTTACTAGTTATTAGAGCATTTCCCATTATCTGTCGCTGCATGACAAACCACCCTAATAATGCCCTGGCTCACAACCACCACCACCATGCCCTTGCTCCTGCGTCTGCAGTGTGAACAGACCACTGAAGGGGGTGGCTTTTCTCTGCTCCATGTGACATTGGCCGGGGCGGGAGCATCCCAGATGGCTTCTTCGCTCATAGGTTAGCTGGAACACCAGGAGCTGGTGAGGCTTCTGTCTCTATATATCAATATTTATATTCTCCATAATCAAATAGGTTAGCCCTTATCTTCCAGGGCTCCCCTCTCTCCAACACGGAGACTGGCTTCCAAGAGCACACACTGGTCAAAACAAGTCAAAAGTCCAGCCCAGACCCAAAAGGAGGAGCAACTGCATTCACCTCTTGACGCAAGGAGAGCTGTGTGTGCAGGGGCAGGACATGTTGCGTGGCAGCCAAGCCACCGCACAGGGTACAGCCAGCACCCTTTCCAGTTACCGGTCCGTGAACAATGCTTCTCGCTGAAGCTGGAAAGGTAACAATTCAGTGCTGGCTATGGGTCGAAAGGAGGCACAGAGGAAGGTGGCGTTTGGAGCAAAGGCAAGAACTACGGATGGCGTGAACAGAGCAGGAGCAGGAGAGATTGCTGGAGGACTTGTAGGTATTCCCAGGTCACAAGCTAGAGAGCCTGCCTTGGTCACGTTATGTGACTGTCCAACTACTTCTCCATTGTACTTGTTACTTTTACCACAAAAGTTACAATGCCTTACTCAGGTTGTTTAAATATTTTGTGTGATAATGTATCTTGTCCTCTACCCCCACTAGACTGTAGGTTACCTGAAGGAAGAGACAGAAGCCTTCTAGGTGACTTTGTATCTTCCTGATGCTTCCTAACATAGTATGTACGCAATATGTACTTGCTGAATGAATGGGTAAATTCAACATTGATTACATGCCTATATATTTCCCAAGCCCCGGGGTTTAAAAAATGAGTAAGACACAAGCAAAAGGTAGCTTTTGCCCTCAATAGGGTTAGAATGAATAACGTATCAAGGATGAAAATTTGCTGAATGATGCATGTTACCAGTTTTTAGCTCCTGGCCAGTGACTGAAGTTTGGGAATTTTCTAGTCACTTATGGAACACGGTGGCTACAACAGGTTCTGTTCTTGGTACTGAGAATAGAAAAGTGAGTAAGAAAGGTCCAGTTCCTAAAGGGACATCCCCACCTAGACAGGGGACAAACAGTCCAAAAAAAAAAAAAAAAGTTGCTACATTTGTAAACATAGTTCTGTCTTTGGTTCAGTGACAAGAGAAAGAAAGGAAGAAATGTCCTTAGGAAATTCAGCTCCATAGGTGTGTCAGGCTACCCTGTCACTGCAGTAGCGAGGAGGAAACAGACAGAGAGGACACGCCAAGCAGAAGAGGCACATGAAAGCCTCTTACAAAGTAAAGGAAAATGGATTTCCTTTCACATTCCATCTTGATTTAATAGTACAGGGAAGTGTTCTCTCTGGGGCAGAGATTTATAAGACAAAAAGTACAGGAAGCTTTTTCCCCCCACTGAGGATTTAAGGACAAAGAAATAAAATGATGAGATGGATTATTTTTATTGTTTTCTGACAAAGAGAGACAGACAGAGAGAAGGGAGAGAGAGGGCCCAGAGCAGTCTCCACAGTTGACATTACTTTTCCATATAGTTTCACTCCACAGGTGGGCGCGGGGCTGCACAGGGTAGGAACTGGGCCGGGAGCCTCCCACATAGGCGCCTGCAAGAACTGAACTGGGGGCACACCCCAGCTCAGCATGTGGGTCCACATGGGCTGGGGCCGGGATTCGATCCTCGGGCTCTGGGGCTGCACAGTGAGCGCCTAACCCACTGAGTCATCCCAGCTTCCCTGAAATGGATTTTAAAAAATGTTTTCAGCTACCTGTGGTGAATGCATGCTAATCCCAGTTCTTTATTTATTCGCTTACTTGGTTATTTATTTTTTATTTAGAGAATCAGAAGCTTCTAGGCCTACTGCAAAGAGGAATCTGTAAGTTTAACCACTGGATTTAACAATGACTCTTAACAATCATATTTTATTTTTAACACTGAATGGGCTACATGACAGTAAGGAAACACCCACTGCTATTTCTTAATATTTAGCTTTAGCAATCTTCTGGCATGGAAGCCCAAAACTTCTATTTGCTATGGTTCTGATAAAAAAAAAAAAAAGCAGGAAAGTGGAAAGACTTCAACTTGGCAGCCAGTAGATCTGCCTTCTAATAGTCCTTCATAGTCCATTCAGCACATTCATGCCATTGATTTTCCAAGAACAATGAATTTTCAAGAGTATTCAATAAGGAACCTTCATAGGTTCTAGAAACCAGTCTCCTAACATTTGTCTTCTTTGTGGGCTTTAGGCTACATTAGTAAGTACAAATATGTGTTTTACCTCATCAAAATGAAAAACCTCTGCTTTGTGAAAGACCCATTGAAAAGATGAAAAGACAGAATACAGATGGGGAGAACGTGTTTCTAGAACGTCACAGCCAACAAATTAGTTGGATTAGTATCGAGAATATAGAAAGAACTCTCAGAATGCAGTATTTAAAAAAATAAAGCATCCAGCTAATAAATGAGCAGGTAGAACATGAAGAGACATCCCATAAAGGAAAATAGACAGATGGCAAATAAACGTCTGTCTGAAAAGATGTTGAACGTCATTAGCCGTTAAGGAAATGCAAGTTAAAACCACAATGAGCTAACACTCCATACCTGCCAGAATGGTTAAAATAAAAAACAGTGATAGCGCTACATGCTGGTAAGGAGACAGAGAAACCAGGGAATTCACACATTACGGGCAGAAATGTAAAACGGTTCAGCCTCCCGGGGCATTTTCCTATCACAGAAAATGTGCAAATTCCATGAGACCCGGAAAAAGCACTTTCAGGTGTTTTGTTTGTTTGTTTAAGATTAATTTATTGTTTGAGAGAAGGTGAGAGAGAGAGAGAGAGAGAGAGAGAGAGAGAGAGAGAGAGAGAGAGAGAGAGAGAGAGAGAAGGGGGGAGGGTCCAGAGCAGTCTCCATAGTTGCACATCATTAGTTGTGATGTGGTTTCATTCCACACAGGTGGGTGCGGGGTGGGAACTGAACTGGGCGCTCCCACACGGACTCCATTTCTGTGGCATTCCTGAACTTACCAAAGTATCGACATTGGACAGAGACTGGTGGTTGGCAGGGGATAAGGACTGGGTGGGGGTTGCCAGGGGAGGGGGTTCAAGAGGGAGGTGGGGGTGACTCTATATTATGCCCCAACACCAGGGGATAATACACAATCACACTGGTGAACCTGTTCTATACCTTAACTGCTGTGGTGGATACAGCCATTCGTGTGATAAAAATGACAAAGAACTACACAGACACAGACACAGACATACACACACAGACAATTAGGCAAACCTGAATAAGACTGTGGACTGTATCAGCGTTAATATGATAGTTGTACTATTGTTGTGCAAGATGTTTCCCTCCAGGGAAACTAGGTAAAGGGTACATAAGATCGGCCTCTCTATAGTAATTTCTTACAAGTGCTTGTGAATCTATAATAACCTCAAAATTAACACTTCAATGAAAAATGTACTTTACAGGTTAGGTGCAGCTATGGTTCATTTTTATAGGAAAAATGTTGGGTTTGGGGAGCGGGGAACAAAACAGCACGTAAGCAAGGGTGGTGTAGGAATTGTTTTCTCTGGAGAAGTGTCCTGCCAGGTCCTGGCTCCCTGTCCCACTGGAGAAGAGGACCAGCCGCAGACACTGAGGGGCCCAGGAAAGACTCTGCAGGCAGTGCTCACTAACGTGACCACGTCCGGCAGAACCTGACCACAGTGTTCACGCTGTGTTGGAGGCTGAGGTCAGCTCTGCAGAACGGGGGTGCCGAGGCTGGAGTCCTGTATCTGTGGTCCTGTGGTGTGGAGCACAGCCTCTGGCAAAAAGCAGAGAGGCTATAAGGTTCTCGTTGGATAAATGGCTGACAATTAAATCCAGATTTGGTTGGAAGAGTTGGTTCAAGTTTGCAGATTTGGTTCAGGTTCAAAACGACTTCACAACAGGCCGAGCTGCTCACTAAAAAATTACATTGTAGGGGATGCCGGGATAGCTCAGCAGTTGAGCACTTGCCTTACAATTGTCAGGTCCCGGGGTTCAATTCCCAGCCCTGGCCCATGCAAACCCATATGCGGAACTGCAGCGCAACTGGTAACCACCGGTGTGGAATGAAACCATGTCACAAGTAATGTTGTGCAAATATGGAGACTGCTCTGGGCCCTCCCCTACTTCTCTCTCTGGCTTTCAACTTCTCTCAAACAATAAAATAAATCTTAAAAAAAAAAAAGAAAAAGAAATACAACATTATTTTAAAATATTTTCATTGTAAGCAAACTAGAAATTTACACATCCCTGTGCTCTGTGGGATTGCCACGTTTGTGCGTGTCTTCCTTCTGCATTACGTGCACACCGATTACAACGTGCATGCCTTGTTATTTCTGACCTCTTGACCCTGCCATCTGCTAGGGAAGGGTTTCGCTGTCTGAGTACTGTGTATGACCTTTGTCTGCTACCGCAGCTTCCCAGAAGTCTGCAGCAATGCCAGAACGCAATCGCAGACGAAAATGCCTTCCTTTGCACAGGGCACAGTGTTCCATTCACTTGAGTCTTTAACTGGAGATGTGATGCGGAGGGTTCCTACTTTACCGGACCCCAGAGGAAGCTGTTTTCTGGTGACCTGCCTCCATTCTATGCCCAGCCGGCCCAGGGGGACTCATTCTGATGCAGCACACACTGAACAGGAAGGATGAGTGAGCTGCCCTTTAGGAACACACTGCCCATAAAGTCCCTTGGCCTTTTATCCATTCAGGTTGCAAGATAAGGATGGCTGGTGGGAGAAGATGTGGGTAGAGCAATCTGAGGTGATGTCTCCAAAGAACTCAGGTCACAGAGCTATCAAAAGAGAAGATGCTCTTTTGGTGGAAGCCTTCCTTGTCCACTGCAGTCCACACTCAACTTTCCCTTCTCTCCATTCTGACGGTAAGTGGAGCTTCTGTCACTCACAGAAGCACTGAAGTATGAAGGATCTTGCGCTGTTATAGAGAGGTGGGGCAGAATACTGGCGACAAATCGCCTGTGTTCAAATCTTGGTGCTGCTACCTGCTAGCTAGAAAGCCTTGGTTCCCTTATTCACAAGCTGAGGGTGCTTATAGAACGCACTTCATCTTATTGTTGGATTAACAAAGATAATGTATGTAAAGTACTCTCTAAACAGAGTTCAATAAATGTGTGCAGAAAACACAATGCGACGTAACATGTCTTCCTTCGATCTCCTTACCAGTTAAGACTTCAAAGAGGGCTGCTATCCAGGAATGTGTTCTATGAAGGAAGAGGGTTAACCTCCAGACTGTACCTCATCATCACCAAGTTTGCTACTAGAACAATGAACAAAGTGGGAGTTTCCAGCTGAGCTCTGGGCTCTGACTTTCCACCAACAAAGGCAAACTTCCTCCCTTCTGCCCACGCATGTCCAACCCGCGACCTGCAGGCCACATGCAGCCCAACACAAATTCATAAACTTTCTTAAAACATTATGAGAATTTTTTGTGATTTTTTTTAGCTCATCAGCTATTGTTAGGGTTAGCATGACCCAAGACAACTCTTCTTCCAGGATGGCACAGGGAAGCCCAAAGGTTGAACGTCCCTGCTCTAGACTGATCTTCAATTCCCTTAGTGCTCAGTCACCTGCTCCCATATATAATAGAGTTTCTTTTGGCTTGTACTTTGACCAATAATTCCACATTTAGAAATCCATCCTAAAGAAATAATGCAATACAGGAAAAGTGGTACAGAAAGATCTCCCAGGAGTGTTTTCTCATTCTGAAAAGTTTGATATTTCAAACGAAAGGATTGTGTATAAAAGTAGTTTATTCTTTATGAAAAATAACGGGCTGATTATATAAATTATGATACAAAAAAACCCCAAAACAAAACACTATACCTATTACAAATTATACTTAGAAAGAATGCAGAATGATACAGGGAAATGTTTATGTGATAATGACACAGAAGAAAGAAATCAGGGGGATGCTGGGATAGCTCAGCAGTTGAGTACTTGCATCGTAATCGTGAGGTCTGGGGTTGGATTCCCAGCCCTGGCCTGTGCAAACCCATAAGCTGAGCTGCAGCACAACTGGTAACCACCCGCATGGCTCAGTGGCAAAGTTTCTCGCCTCCCATATGGGAGGCCTCCAGTTTGGTTCCCATGCAGCGAGGCCCCACATCCACCTGTGTGGAATGAAACCATGTCACAACTAATGATGTGCAACTACGGAGACTGCTCTGGGCCCTCCCCCATCTCTCTCTCTCACGTGCTCTCAAACAATAAAATAATCTTAAAAAAAAAAAAAATCAGGATAACCCCACCAGATTGACAAAAATTCAGAGGCATTACAGGGCTTGGTGCCAGCAATGATCTGGAGCTGGGAGGTAGGGACATAAACAGGTATAAACCCTCTGAAGCACAATTTGGCATTAATTATCTCACAAGATTGGAGCTGTGGATACGTTATGACCCCGCCTCTCCACTCCTCAGTATAAAGCCTGGAAGACACAAGTCAGTCCGGACACATGTACAAGAATGTCCAGAGTGGTAACAGTCCCCACCTGGAAACCGCCCAATTGTCACCAACAACAGAATGGATATATAACCTGCAATTCTGTTATTTCCCAATTAATGGAGTCCTCTGTTGCTGAAAACCAAATATTCTGGATGAAAATGCTAACCAGAGCCTACTTCCCATGATTTTAACTCATTTTCCACAGTAAGGTTTCTCCGTTATATGTAGCCAAATCTACTACTGATGGACGCAAACCCTAACAAAATGCCTCATATGAAGTATCACAAATTTTGATAGTTCCTGCCTGCCCTACCCCCACCCCTCAGGGCAAAATGGTCAACAGAAGCTCCAAAATATTTTACTAACAAAAAAACCCTTTCTCCATTTACCTCATGTCTTGTTCCAACATCTCTCTAGTACTCTGCACAGAGCCAGCAAATGACAATCGTTATTATTAATTTTTTTTTTTTTTTTAAGGTAGACACTCATCTCTTTTTATTTTTATTTTTATTTTTTTTAATTTATTGTTAAATTTGATGAGGTTACATTGGTTGGTAACAATTAGACAGTTTACAGATGTACAAGTCCACCTCACATCATTCA
>PVKE010002546.1:38704-81756 GCA_004027555.1 Craseonycteris thonglongyai | reverse complement strand
AAAAAAAAAAAAAAAAAAAAAAAAAAAAAAAAAAAAAAAAAAAAAAAAAAAAAAAAAAAAAAAAAAAAAAAAAAAAAAGAAAAGAGGATCAGAGACAATTGGCTACATTATAGCTATGTCCAGGGGTGACCTTGAAGGATTGTGGAAAGGGTAAATATTTCTAATAAGTAGAGCTATGAATCGTAGTTGTATATGTGGGTATCTGCATTCTGTGAAGAACTAGTTCTAGGTAGGAATATGTAGATTCTTGGGCAGTGGCTAATTGTTTGGCCATTTGTTCAGGGGCCTGGATGGAAAAGGACTGGAAAATTGGACACAAGGAAGTCTGGCCGAGAGGTATATGGATGGACATGTGGGAGAGGACACAGAGTACTAAGATTTTTTTCACAAGTTAGCGCTCACCAGAAAGCAATCAACATGGAAGGAAGAGGTACTTAGCAACTAAGTGAACAAAATCACTTGGCCAGTTGAGATTGACCAGGCTGTTATCAGACCCTGAACTGGAATGATGGGCACATGAATGAAGTAGCTACAGTGGCCGTTATATATGGGCCCAACATATGAACTCTCACTTACCAAGGCTGATCTAGCTACTGTAGCCTCTGAATGTTTATGCTGTCAGCCACAGAAACCATCACTGAACCCTCATAATGGCACTATTCCTCAAGTAGACTAAATGGTCGCATGGTGGCAAGTCAACTATAATGGGCCTCTTCCATCCTGGAAGGGCTGATAGTTTGTCCTTGCAGGGATAGAACCCAGTCCAGGTATGGGTTTACCGTTACTACCTGTGGAGCCTTAGCCAGCACCCCTACTATAAAGGATTTACACAGTGTTTGACCACTTTGTGGTGATGAAGGTGTAAGAGTACGCCCATGACCATGGGAGTCCGTCTTATCACACACAACATCCTCCTGCAGCTTCATACACGCAGCCACCCACTGAATGCTAGAATGGTCTTCTGAAGGCACAGCTAAAATAGGAGCTTTGAGGTAGCATTCTGAAAGGATGGGCTGTCATACTTCACGCCACAGTATATACACTAAACCAGGGAACTTCATGGTGCTATTTGCCCAACAGGACTATGAGAGTTAAATGTGGTGGCCAAAGGAGTGGCCTCACTGATGACACTTTCAATGACTTATTATTGGAAGCATTTGTGCTTTCTGTGCTTCAACTCAGTCCTCTGTAAGCTTGGAGGTCTTGGTTCCCAAAAGGGGCACACTCTTATCAAGGGCTCCAGTGAGGGTCACATTGAGCTACAAGAACTGATTGCCACGAGGGCACTTTTTACTCCTTGTGGCGGGGGTATGTTGTTGAGGAGTCAGCATGTTCATGGAGTACTTGAGCAGAACAAGCAGGAAGGGAGGCTGCTTCTGCACGATGGAATAGGGAGGGATCTGTGTGGATCCCACGCAAGCCACTCGGTGCCTCCTAATGCTGCTTTGCCCACTGTAATTGTGAACAGACATACATGGCAAACTTTACCCAAGAAGGGCATGCTTACTAAGGGTTCAGACCATTCAGAAATGAAAGTCTGCGTCACATCAACAGGTAAACCACCAAGAACTACTGAAACTATTGGTGTGAGAATCCCAAATGGGATTGTGGAGGAAAAAAAGGATGAGGATTACTTGTAGCTCTGAGATCAACTGCAGTGACAGCAGGTGTAGTTCACCCTAACCTATCTACCTCCTCTAAGTTTTTCCTCAGGAAGATAGCCGCACCCTTCCCCCCCCACCCCCCAAAAAAATATGGTGGGCTTTCTTCGTGAATAGTGTTGAGTAACACTAGAGGTGGACCATGGCAGTCACAAAAATGCACTACCCAGATCTCTTGCTTGAAGGGAGCTTAATTGACTGAAGGCTCCATCTGCTGCTGACTCCATTGATATTTTCATGCCAAGGCTACATTTCCTGATGCTTTTTTCCACCAGAAGTGAGCAGAACAGGTTTATGAATGCAGACCCAATCCTGTATGGAAGGGGACTCCTCTGGGGCAACTGGTTTGAAGGTGTTCATCAGCCTGACCTGAAACTTTCTTGAAATTGTGTTGCAGTTTGAGACTCTTGCTATTCTATTCTTCTTTCCCTCTTTCCTTCAAAGTGACAGGCAATGAAGTCTGAAGACTGACTGCTGTGGTTTCCTCTCTATTTCAGCCTTCCCAGGCATTTCCCAAATAGATCTCTCTTAAATCTCTCCGTTTTTGCATGTACCACTTGGAGGACCTAAAATAACACATTTGGACTTTGTTCTCGCAGGTAGTTACTTGTGGATCAGCTTCATACTATGGAGGCTTGTTTGTAAGTATTTTATTTATTTTGACAAGTCTCATGTAGATTTTACTGTCAGGCTAGTTTAGCAGTACTTACACAAGGGGTAACCTCCTTGGGATCCCAGTGAGGACTCTCCACTATGGGTGAATGGAAGTTAAACGTTTCTCAATTTCATGTTTATGTTGGGAATTGTGCTTAGTGTTTAGGAATGGACACAAAGGGATCGCTGGCAAATCTTTTTTTTTTTTTTTTTTCCCTGCATACCTTCCTCCTCACTGACACTCTATCCTAAAATTTCAGCTCAAATCAGCAAGACTTGCTCTGCGCTCTGCTAAAGCTCCTCCTCTTGCTACATGATCCAATGCCTGAACCTAGAAAGGCAGGGCAGGGCCGTTGTAGGGTCACAGTTTACCTACTGATGAGTCCTTCGCTGCTAACGTCCAAGGTCTGGAAAGCTGTTTCAACACAATTTTAACCCCTGGCTTCTTTAAACATTGATAGTCAATTATTACGTGAAAATTTTAATATATGTACTTACAGCTATAAATTTCCTATAAGCATTTATTTGCCTTCACAGCATCCTACAAGTTTTGATATGTTGTATTTCCATTAGAATTCAACTCAAAATATTTTCTAAATTCCACTGTAATTTAGTTTGAGTCATGGATGTTCCTTAAATTACAAGCATTTGGGAAATTTTTTATCTTTATATAATTGATTTCTGGTTAATCCATATTTGTATGATTTTAATCTTTGGAAATGTGTTAATGATTTGATTTGTGATCAATTGTATGGTAACTTTTGGTAAATATTCTGGGTGAACCTTAAGAGAATATGTATTCTGAAATTTGTAAATATACTTATTCTGTTTTATTCCTAATTGTAATGCCAATACATAGCAAACAGTAGGAGCTCAACACATTGAACTGAGTAACTCGATGGTTTATTCTGCTGTTGGCAATTTCAGACCAAATAAGAAAGGACGACGATATCACAGGGGTATAGGCACAGAGAACACTTTTTGGTGAGGTGGAGCCTCCCAGAGGAAGTCGCATTCAAAGCATGCAGTTCTTCCTCTATTCCAACCAATATTAATGCTAACCCTTTCTGTGATGAAAATTATCCCAATATTTTTCTTTCCTGTGTTTCTCCCAATTTTCCTTTCATTGGTTGTGAGCTCTGTATCGCTAATGCTATGTGAGAGTAGAATAGAGTATCTGAGGGAAAGTTAATGACATTGATTT
The DNA here is from genome assembly GCA_004027555.1 of Craseonycteris thonglongyai. NCBI lineage: Eukaryota > Metazoa > Chordata > Mammalia > Chiroptera > Craseonycteridae > Craseonycteris > Craseonycteris thonglongyai. The sequence goes on along the minus strand of PVKE010002546.1, from coordinate 78,237 downwards.
ATAAAGCTCACAGAGACACATTAAAAGGCTAATTTTATTTTTCCAACCAATTCATAATTGTTTTCTGAAGTTACATGAATTTAGAAGATATCTAATATCTCTAATAGTCCAACTTCTCAAGTAGAATGTTTTAGTTTTCCAAGTTCTTGTGTCATTTCCTATTTTTTATAAACATCCCTCAAGGTGAAAACTGTTATTAATGTATATCTTCTAATACTTTTAACTTTCCTATTTAACCCTTTTGCCAACCTTGTTCTGGACAAAGACATTTTGATTATAGAAAGAACAGAGGAAATAGACTTAGACAAGGCTCACAGCACATTCCGTGAGCTTATGAGATGCCTCTTATTCACTGTCTCACATGTCTTCAATCTACAATTCCAGCCACAGCGCTGGTCAACAGTTCTGGGCAGGTTTTACCCTGTGTGTTCTGCGCTGACAGTGCCTCACTTCTAGCATGTTCTAAGAATATAGCTACTTTCCCAACGCTTCTCTGATGTGGCAACAATGTATGACTCTCTGGTGCTACTGAGGCTGTCCTGTCTGCCACCCCTGGCAGTGGGGGAATTCACAGCCCGTGGGAGAAGCCCTCAACACATAGGAGGTGGCTGCTGAAAGATAAACGTTTCTTGCTTTTATCTCTCAGGCAGACAGTTCTGAGACAAAGTTATAGTAAGAATCCTGAGAAGGTTCTGTACTAAGAAACCATGAACAGTGGTGGACCATTGATCTACCTTGTTTTGCTTGGATTTTCTTTCCCTTTTACCCCTGTTCACTCCTCCCTCTCTCATTCCTGCTCCTTAGGATCACATTCCCAAGTAGAATATGTCTACCTTTGGCTCAGGCTCTGCTTTCAAGAATAATTTAGATTAAGACAGTAGGTAAGTAGGATGTTGGTAGATTATATAATGCAGGAATATAATTGTCCTTGATTCCGTACATACTACATAGAATCGCTTATGCAGTTGGTAGTACAGTTTATGGTTATTTCAATGATTTTCCATCTTATTCCTTTTTGAAAGTTCATCATCAATCCTGAAGCCTGACCACCTAAAGAAAAACAGTTGGTACAAATTAGCTTCTAATTGAGTGGCAAATTTCTTTGTGATGGTAACTCAGGTTTCTCTTTGTGAGGGGACTCTCAGTCTGCTTAATCAGGTGAAGATTTTTGTTGCTTTGGAAAACAACCATATCACATTTCTTTTTCTAATTGGTAAAAAGCCTGGAGCTTTACTGCTATAATCCTTTTTGCTAAGAAATTAAAACATACCTTAAAAATGCAAAAAATACTAGAATACTGTTAGGGCTTTCTTATTCATGAAAAACTGAAGGAATACTCTGAAAGATACAGGGATTATTAGGAACTAATTAAAGTTGTCCACACAGCAGCCCTAAGAAAAATGTTACCAACTGTGATTTTCTATAAATTCAAGTTATTGAAGAGATGAGAGAAATTGATAATTTCTCCTTCTCCATCACCAGACTTAGATTCTAGTGTGAAAAGTGAGACAATGAGCGAATTAAAAAATCAAAATACATAGCATTTCAAAGAAATACTGTCAATAAAAATAAGTGGGTGAAAGTACAAACTTTAGTTATAAAATAAACAAACCCTAGGGATGTAATGCACAACATGGTGACTAAAGTTAGCAAAACTGTATTTTAAAGTTGCAGAGAGGAGATCTTAAAAGTTCTCATCACAAGTACAATGTTTTGGACCATGTGTGGTAAAGGATGTTAACTAGACTTTCTGTGGTGATCATTTCACAATATATACAAATACAGAATCATGTTCTACACCTGAAACTAATATAATGTTATATGTCAATTATATCTGAATAAAAAAATAAGGAATGGAGAAAAGAATGTGTAAGTTTTTTGTTTTGTTTTGTCTTGTCTTGTTTATTCTACAGATCTCACTGAGAAATTACGTTTGAACAAAGACCCAAGGAGGAGAAAGGAGTCAGTCATATGGGCATTTGCAATAGGAACTTTTGGGAAGATGGGAAAGTAATCCTAAAGGCTCTGAGATGGGAAGAGGCTAGTGTGGTTTGAGAGATGTGAGCATTAGAAGCTGAGGTTAGAAAGGACATGAAGAAAGGAGGCAGTGACAGATCCCATGAGAGAGGGGTTTTCAATGGGCACAGGGCCATTGTAAACACTTGGTATTATAATGATTGGATGGTAGCAGTGGGAAGGCAATATTTATGTTAAAAGTACAGTAATGTTCAGTACACTTCCACCCAACCAAGTATTTTTCCACATTTTGTGCAACTTTAAAATGTCCTGTTAGGTATTCATGTAAATGTAAAACTATATTTATGCTATCTTCTGAACTTTATTCATAGTAAGCTAGGTTATTAGGATCAACTCTCCATTGAAAATAGCCTGGATAAAATATATTTGATCTAATTTCAAAAGCTTTTGTGACTATTTTTTCAAATATTTTTCTGCCCTAAACATGGTCTTTTTGCTTTCTGGAAGTCCAATTTCATGTGTGTTAGATCACTTCATACTATTCTGAGTCATGGTTGCTTTATTTAAAAAAAAATGTTTTTTTTCTCAGTATATATATATTTGGATGATTTCTAGTGACCGGTCTTCAAATTTAATGATCCTTTTTACTGTTGAGTCCAACCTACTGATAATCCCATTAAATAATTTCAGATACTGTGTTTTCTAGTTCCAGAGTTTCCATTTTGTTCTTCTAAAAATTATATTATCTATATTTCTCATGAAATTCCTCATCTCTTCATCTATTATATCTTATTGTTAGATGTTTAAACATATTTGTCATGTTTTAAAGTCCTTGTCTACTAATTTTAACATCTGTACTGATTTAAAGATTTATTTTTACTGTTTTTTGACAGAGAGACAGAGAGAGACAGAGAGAAGGGGGAGGGCCCAGAGCAATCTTCATAGTTGACAGCATTAGTTTTCCATATAGTTTCACTCCACAGGTGGGTGCAGGGCTGCTCAGGGCAGGAACTGGGCCAGGAGCCTCCTGTGTAGGCCCCAGCAAGAACTGAACTGGGGGCACACCCCAGTTCAGCATATGGGTCTACCTGGGCCGGGGCCAGGATTCGATCCTCAGTCTCTGGGGCTGCAAAGTGAGCGCTTAACCCGCTGAGCCATCCCAGCTTCCCCAACATCTGTACTGATTTATGTTTCTATGGATTTATGACAAAGATGATGCTGTAGAGCAGTGGGGAAAGGACTGTGTTTTCAAGGAAAGGACCTGGGTCAACTGGACAGCTATATAAAAGATATTTAACCCTTAATTTACACTATACTCCAAAATCAATTCATGTGGTTGGTAGATTTAAATGTTCAAGACAAAAACAGTATTTTTTTTTTTTAATATTTTATAGAGTATATTTATAGAGTAATTGTTTAATCTTCAGTGCATATTTATTTCTATTTTACTTTTGACAGAGAGAGAGACAGAGACAGAGACAGTTAGAGAACCGAACTGTGGGAACTCCCCAGTTCAGCACGTGGGTCCTGCCTGGGCCGGAGCCGGGATTCGATCCTCGGTCCTCGTGGCCTCAAAGCGAGCGCTCAACCCACTGAGCCGTCCCGGCTTTTCCCAAAAACAGTATGTTTTTAAAGAGTAACATAGGAGAATGTACTTGTAGGCAATGATTCCTTAAATAGGATAACAACAGTGCTACCCATAAAGGAAGATTGATAAATCAGACTTCACTAAACACAAAAAATTTACACTTATTAAAATTTAATGAGATAGGTAAAATGCAAGCCACAAATTAGGAAAAGGTGTTTTTTCTTCTTTCTTTTTTGTAGCACTCATAAATGAAAATGGACTCACATGTAGAATACATAAATCAAGTAGAAAAAGACAAACCACCCAATAGAAAAATGGACCAAAGACCGCAAAGTCACTTTACTTAAGAAAATTTTGAAAAGACTAATAACCACATGAAAAGATTCTCTTTTTCATTAGAGAAGTGCACATTGAAAATACCATCAAATGTTGGGGCAGGTGTGGAGCAATGAAAACTCATTATATGCTGCTGGTGAGTATGTAAATTTGAAAAACTGTTTGGCACTCAACTACAGCTAACAGATTATAAGCATAATCTATGCCCCAGCTATTCCACTTTTAGGTATATATCCCAATAGGAATATGTATCTCCATGTAATACATTTGTTTCCACAGACACCGGTATATGCGAGTATAATACGCAGATACGTATAATGTTCACAGCAGTATTACCTATAACCCCAAACCTGGAAATAACATCAATATCCAATATCAGTGTAAGGGGCCAATCACAAGAGACCCCAGATAATAGACTCCATTTTTATGAAATGCCCAGAATATGCAAATATATAGACAGAAAGTAGAGTGGTGTTTGCTTAGGGCTAGAGGGGATGGGAGTTGTGGGGGAGGGGGTGATAGCTAAAGAAATGTGGAGTTGTTTTGAGGTGAAGAAAGGGTTCTAAATTGACTGTGGTGATGGTTGCACTTATCTGTGAATATACAAAAAAATGTCATTGAATTGTACAATTTAAATAGATGAATTGTATGGTTTGTGAATTATATCTCAATAAAGCCAAAATTAATAAAAAATAGTATACCGCAAAAATAAATTGTGGTATATTCATATAATTGAATGCCATAAAACATAAAGTAAAGAAAAAGGGGAAGCTGGGATGGCTCAGTGGGTTAGGCACTCACTTTGCGGCGCCGGGGACCAGGGATCGAGTCCCAGCCCCGGCCCGTGCGGAACCGTGTGCTGGGCTGGGAGCTCCCCCAGTTCAGTTCTCTCTCTGTCTCTGTATCTCTCTATCTCTCTCTCTGTCAAAAATAAATAAATAAATAAAAAATATATATTTAAAAAAAAAAAAAGAAAAAATGATCTGTTGTGGGCAAAAACGGATGAATCTCAAATATAATATGGAGTGAAAGCAACCAAATACTATAGAATATTTATTGAATAGTTTATTTCATGTGAGATTCAAAAACAGTCAATACTAATCTATGTATCTGAAGATAAGACAGTGGTTATATTTGGGAAGTTGCCCTTGACTGGGCAGGACTAGGAATGGTCTATTTCTTGATCTGGGTGGTGGTTGTAAAGGAATGTCTGTGCTAGTTTTTGAGTTTATAGAATTGTATAGTTTGCCGTTTTCTGTATTTTGTACTTCAACAAAAGTTTATTAAGACATATTTTTAAAATCCAGTTATTCAGTAAATTGTCATTAACATGGTTATTTTTTGTAGATTGGGATTAGGGAGAATTTTTATTTTCTTCTATATACTTCTCTGTATTTTCCAAATTACTATAGTAGACATATAAAAATGCTTTAAAAGTACAATTGTCTGCAATACCCCTCTGCTATTTTTGTTAATTTATTCACTATTTAAGGACTTTGGCTTTTGCTCTCATATAGGAAGAGATTGCCATTTACAGTAACGGAAGGTGTAGCTGCTGGTCTGGGGGTTTCCAGGTGGCCTGGCTGACTGCCAGGAACGCACTAGCCCCCACCCAGTAGGGAGGAGGGGAGGTGCTGGTGTATGGACCCGAAAGACGGTGCACTCAGCTTGCGCAGGTGGGTTGCAGTCCTGGAACCTAAGTCCTTACTACAAAACTGGTTGGACCTGGAACTAGGTAAAGGCCTGATTGAAGCTCCAACCTCCGTGCTGGGTAAAGTGAGTGGATGATCACAGTTTAATCATTGTAATCTTGTTCTTGTAAGGCCGGGAACGAAGAGTTGTTTTTACATTTTTACGAGGTTGTTAAAAAAAGGGCCAAAATATGCAACCGAGACCAGTCATGGCCTGCAAACCCTAACATATTTGCTATCTGGCTCTTTGTAGAAAAAGTCTGCCAACTCTTTGATTAAAAGACTCGGCCGAGAAATTTTAAGGTATTTTAAAGTGTTACCTGGGTAAGCAAGCTCTTGCTGGCGAGAAGGCGGGGTGGAATGAGCCTGCCCGAGGCACTTTCGTTCTGTGGTATCACGAGATGTAGCAGTACTGCCCAGGCTCGTCAGGCACAGGAAGTCGGAATCCACTGAAAGTGCAGAAACTCACCTCTGGAGAATCCAGCCTGGAAGGGGAAGCCAGGCACCCCGGACTCACACACCACTGGTTCTTTCTGGCAGGGGGCTGCGAAGGATGAGCGATGCTTATTACAGCCCTCAGCTGATCGGAAAGGTTTCCAGGTTTCAGCTGGGAAAGCATCACTGTCACTCCTGGAGAAGCCAAACCCTCACCGCTCCCCAGCCCGGAGTTCGCTTTTCTCGGCGGTGTTGTGAGCAGCTGCACTGCGTGGTCCGCCCGCCAGCCTGTAACTTTTGAACTAGCGCCGCGTGGGTGCGGCTGGCCGCTGGGCGCATGCGCAGTGGCCGCTGCAGGATGCTCGCACCGCGCAGGCTCTGCAGGTCAGCTCCGCTTTATAGCGGGTGGGGGAGTGCGACCCTCCCAAGAACCCAAAGCCGGAGGGAAGCCGGGCCTGAAGCACATGTACTGTCTTTTTGTTGGACAGTTTGAGAGTCCGTTGTGAACATCGTAACCCTTAATCCTTAAATACCACCAACATTTTTTCTGCGCAAAAGACAATTTCAATTAATTCAGTCTAGTATCTTAGTACCTACCCTCTAAAAATAAGGATCGTCCTAAAATCTGGGTTTCTCCATCAGGTCTCTATTGAGATTTGGGTCAGGATGGTTCTTTGTTATATGGGCATGGGAACTCCCTTGTGCATTGTACAATGTAGTGGCACCCCTGGCCTCTACACACTAGATGCCAGTAGCAACCCTCCCCTTCCCCACTTGTGACAACCAACTGTTCTTCCAAACACTGCCAAAATGTGTGTGGGAGGGTAGGGCAAAAACATCTCTGTTGAGGACTACTGTCCTATAGGATCACATACAATGTCCTTAGGAAAATATTATATTGTTAAGCTCTTCAGACACAGGCAGTCGGAATCCACTGAACATTGTTACATTAGTATAATTTAATAAGTAGTCTATGTTCGAATTTCCTCAATTGTCCCCTCGCCCCCAGCCTCCTCCACAAAAAATTCTTGCTTACCCTATTGTTTGTAAAATGTAAATCCACCATTTAATAAGGATCACACTACATTTACTAGTTATCAAGTCTCTTTAGTTTCCTTCAATTTAGAAAATTTCCCTAGCTTTTTGTTGTTGTTGTTTTCCTGACATTGACATTTCTGGAAGGTTCAGGCCAGTGGTTTTCCAGACTATCCTTCAATTTGGAAACTCAGATTGGTTCTCATTATAAGATTTATATTGAATCTTTTTGGTTTATGGGGGGCTAGAATTGCACCTGAGTAATGTTATATGCAGGTTTATGTATTTTCAAAGGGCTATTTAGCTGTTCTAACAACATTTAACTTTAAAAAGTCAACTTTTCTCCCAATGATTTGAGATACTACTTTTATTACATACATAAATTTCCACATTGTACTTGGGGCTATATCTATATTTTTTATGTTCTCCATTGATCTGATTGTCTACATAAATGCTAATATTATGCTGTTTTAGTTACAGAAACTATAATATATTCTAATATTTGTTATGGCTAGGACTGCCTCATTGCTGTTTTGTTTTTCCTGTTTCTTGGATATTCTTGATTATTCATTTTTAATATTAACTATAGACTCTAGCTTCATAAAAATAATCTTAAAAATTGGCATTGATTTATGATTTTGTATTAATCTACTGAAGAGCAAGGTTTGTTTTTTCTTTTATTTGAGTCCTGGTTTCATGTCTTTCAGAAAAACTTTAAAGTTTTTTCTAATGTAAGTTTTGCGCATTTCTTGTTAAATTTATTCCTAGGTTATTTTTCATTTTTGTTGGTAATATAAATGGTGACGTCTCTTCTACTTTTCCCTCTAACTGCTTTATTGATTAAATATATGAAAGTATTGATTTCTATAAGTAATTTTGTATCTTGCTACCATGTTGAATCTCTTATAGCATCTAGTTATCTGTTGATTCTATTGTCATCTCTATTTACACTTTTATATAATTACAGAGATTATTCACTTGAAAGTTCAAATTACACATCTATGGTATGTATGTTCATTTGACAACCACAAATGTCTTGATGGCTTCCTTGCTTTTGGAAACTGTCAAGAGTCCCAGTGTTGTATTGGAGCAGTTTCCTTTACTGCTCCAGACAATCAGATCATCCGTTTCTCAGAGGAGTGTTCATTGCTTTCAGTGAAAATGGTATTTGGTGACTACAGTCTGTGCACTTAAGGATGTTCATAGCTAAATGGGTTGTTGTTATTTCTCCCACTTTTCAATAGAAGATTTAGGAAGTATGTAATTTTTCAAAGAAAGATAAAAATGAATCATAATCCAATTCTAATGAAAGAGTATAGAATTCGTTAGTTAACATTTGTTTTGATATTGCATATATTTTCTCTCCTGCTAAAAAGCATGGTTTCTAATAATGTTAACATAATTGCTTATTTACTTTTTCAGTAATATATAAGACTTTCAAAATAGCAATACCAACATGATAACTAATTGTAAAAGTGCTAAATGCCGTTTCATACAACTAGCTTTGTTTCAGCTTGTTTTCAAATCTAGATGCTTTAATTAAAAAAAAAGTGAAAAAGTAAAGCAAACCTTACATATTTCGACCTTTTTAAGGATAATGTCTAACTTATTTTTTATTTCTCTCATTTTTATTGATGTAAATATTTAAATCTATGAATTTTATTCTGAACACTTGTTCAATAGCAACAGCTCCTAGACTCTGATGTTATATTTCATAATTTTTTTTCTAGAAATTCTCAGTATCTGTTGGTATTGCCCCTTTAGCCAAGCTATGTTTAATAGAAAAATGTTAAATTTTAAGGTGATAGGCTTTTTTATGTTTTTATTGTTATGGATTCCAACTCTTATCATATTGTTGATGGAGAATATTATTTGTATTTCTATTTATGTAATTTATTGGGGTATATTTGTCTCTATATGTAAATTATATAGTCAATTTTCATAAATGTTTTCTATAGAATTATTTTTTCTTGGACTAAGAGAAGCGTACTCATGTCTGCTATTATGTATGTATTTCTGTTCTCTTGAATCTCTTGTAGTTTCTGCTACATGAAAGAAGCTACTGCGCTATTTCCTGAAAACCTTTCATAAATGTTTTATTTTCACTGTGAATTATAGCCTTTAGCAATATAAGGTGCTCTTTGTCTTGGTAATGGTTTTTGGTCTGAGTTTACTTAACTGAATTTTAAAATCTCAGTTCTGTTTGCTCATGTTTTCATTGTTAGCATTTGTGAATTATTATTATTTTTTAAATATTTATTTTATTGTTTTGAGAGAAGGTAAGAGAGACAGAGAAAGACAGAGAGAAGAGGGGAGGGCCCAGAGCAGTATTCACGTTGTACATCATTTGTATTTATTTTTTTATTTTTTTACAGTTTTATTCTATACAGTTAGATGTAGGGTGTGTGGGGTGGAACCAAACTGGGGGCCTCCCTCATGGAAGGTGAAAACCTCCATCACAGCAGTTATCAGTTGCACTGCAGTTGAGCATATGGGTTTTTCATGTGCTGGGGCCAGGATCTATCCCCGGACATTGAGTTGCAAGGCAAGCACTCAACCTGTTGAGTTATCCCAGCATCCCTTGTGAATTATTTTTATTTTAGGTGTGTCTTTGTCTTTTACATGCAGCATAGAATTGGGTTTTGCTCTGTCCTTTTAATAGTGAAGTTAAGCACTCTATCAGTTGCTATGTTTGGCCTTCGATATCTCATCTCATATTATATTTACATATGTAATACCTAGCATATTTGATAATGATAAGTGCTATTGAAGAAAATAAAGGGGAAGGAGGGATAGGAAATGTTGGACGGAATATTCTATTTCCAATAAGTGGTTAGGGAAGTCCTCACTGAGAATGTGACTTTCACACAAGCTCTTGAAGTAGTTGCAAGGATGAGCTACTTGGATAAGTGAGGTCAAGTTTATCATGAGGGAAAGAACAGCTGAAGCAAAGGCCCTGAGGCTCAAGGCTACCTAGTGTGCTTTCAAGGAGTGGCAAGGGAGCTGGTGTGATTAGAGGGAGTACACAGAGAATAGTAGGAATTCGGCCAGAGGGAAGCAATCAGGAGCAGACAGGGCCCTGTCAGTCTTAGGGGGGTAACAAGACAACCCCTTCAAGAGGAATTTTGGTGCCAAGTGTTGAAATAATATTACTTTTGCCAATTCACAGTCACAAATTAGTAACTCCATGGGAATGAATTAAGAACTCTAGGAATTCCAGACTAGGTAGCAGAGGAAGCCAGGTTTATAGGTATATTTTGGTGTGCAACTCAAATTATGCATGGAAGTGGTTTCATCTCTGCTGATTTTGAGAGTTGGATTACTAAACACCTTCCCAATGCAATGGAAATGATCCTGAAATATATTCTTCACATTTCTGATGTTTTAGTATCTAGTTTATATTCTACCTCAAACACATCAAATATAGATAGCTTTTCACTATTGGAAGGTGTACGTTTACAGGGGAAGAATTTTTCTTGAAACATATCATTGAAATTGGATGTTCAAAAAGTATAGAAACATTAAAGTCTATCCTGGGAAGTTTGATTGAAGGTCAAAACACAACATAGAAGTTTGAAAAATTCTTTTCTAAAGTCAGTATTTGGCTTAAAATGTTCTTTGTTTTTTAAAAGAAATCTGTTATTTTAACAGAACATTGTGTGACAGAGAAGATAGAATGAAATGAGATGTCTGTATGGGGTGCCAGATAAAGGTGAATTAAGTTTGTAATCCACAAAAACAGTGTTCAAGATTCAAGTGTATGTCCACAGAGAAAGGACAAACTATATTTATATTTACTTCTATCTATCTATCTATATCTATCTATCTATCTATCTATCTATCTATCTATCTATCTATCTATCTATCTATCTATCTATCTACCTACCTACCTACCTACCTACCTACCTACCTACCTACCTACCTACTTCTTTGACTTTTATCTGTTTCATTTGGCAGCATTTCAATTTTCTATTTCATATTTTTTCTTAAGATAAACTGGTATAGTGAAATGCTGTCTGAATAAGTCACAACTCATATAGAAGGCTGAACAGTGCATTGTGAAATAGGACACAAAACAAAAGACTTCATCTATGAGCTGAGATCATCGTGGCGGGCGCACGGACCGAGCGCAGCAATACCACAGTGCTTCTTAGAGCCTGGGACAGGCTCTGCAATTCTTGGTATGCTACTGCCCCCTTCTGGCCACATGAAATCACTGACTACAAAAATAAGTTGTCAATATTCCACGTTTTAGTGGAAGAGAAGTCAGACGACGTACCGTAATTCAAAGATTTAAAATAGTAGTTTAAAGAATTGCTTTGTACAAGATGAATATGAAAGAAATCACAAAGTAGCTTTTTCTACTCCCCGATATATTGAAAAGAAAGCCATGATCCAGTTAATTGGTTAGAAAATCCGGTTTCCTTTTTAAGTTTCTGGGGAAAGCAAAGCATAAGGCAATTGAAGTAACTTAGAGAAAAATTGGTAAAATGAGAGCAGGAAGTAGACAGAAAACGGCAAAATGTGCAAAAAGAGGGGGATAATGAATAATCACATTCAACAAGGGTAAAGCAGTTTATTCATGAACATCTCTGACCATTTGCATTCCTCAGAGGTTTTTGGTTAGAAAACTGGCTTGTCTCCAAGGAAGAGCCAGGATGGGTCATTTGTGAGCCTTGAGGTTTTTGCCTCTTGTTGGGTTTGCTCATAGAAACTTCTCAAACTCTGTACCGGTAAGTTGTTTAGGATGTGGGTTGGGGCTCGTAAAGCAGAGTACATAATTCTTGGAGTTGATTTCCTGGTTTGCTCTGTAGTTTCTAAAGAGGTCAGGGCTAGTTCCTGGATGGAAGTCAGCCCATGTGCAAATGTGTGTGTGCGTGCATGGGAGTTGCACGCTAACTGTTCCAGGTTTCAGATCTCTAGCGCCCCTGGGCTGCTAGTTCCTGCATGCCAGAGTGTCCAATGGGATTAGGTAATAAGGTGCCTGGATCCCCTCACACTCAGGAAAAGCAATTTAGAAGCTTGGGGCCTTCAGCATTTGGGAGATTAGAGAAGAATCTCTTAATATTTACAAAATTACATGCATATTTACATTAAAAACACATCCTGTTACAATAAACCTAGAAATTCAGCTTGAATTATTCTTGAGATGCTTAGTTTTTTATTTTCTTAGTAAATTTTATTGAAAGATTCAGTTTTTGATATCAAGAGTATCACTTCTAAAAGTTCTGAAGTCCCTACTTCAGGACACAATTGATGGTTTTTAAGAAATAAAAATCTGAGAAAACATGATTTATTTCAGGTAATAATTAAACTGATTCCTTAATGCTTGAGGTAGTTATATCTATAGTGCTGATTTCATAGCTCACATATTTTCTATTTTTGTGTGTGTGACATCCTACTATTCATTTATTTACTTACTTAAATTTATATTCTCCACTACGGTAGGTGTTAAAGATGCAGCAAAAGAATAGGATAGACTATGTCTTTAAGTACTTTATATTCATTTAGAAAAATGTAGAGCAGTATGATAATCATACAAAGAGCAAAGCTTAGAAAAATATTGTCCATATTCCTTGTCATTTTATCATTCTGTCTCATCCCATCCCACCCCATCTTATCTCATCCCATCCCACCCCACCCCACCCCACCCCACCCTACCCCACCCCACCCCACCCCACCCCATCCCATCTCTTTACTGTTTCGTTTTATTTGTATCTGTATTCATTTTATTTGTTTAAATTACAAATCAGGAATGCTGGGTATCCTTTTCTTATGTATTTTTGAACTACCCTTAGTTCTCCAGCAGTTGGTACAAAATTTGCATATATTTGCAATAAACATCTGTTGAATGAATACGAGCATTTATTAACTAGTTGCTTAGCACTAGCACCTATTTAAACCAGATGCACATTTGGTTTCAGAAGAGAAGAGTGAAGTTGGGGAGAATATATAGAGGCCTGGAAGGAAATATTAGGACTATAATTTAGGAGTAATAAGAAACACTTAGGGGATGCTGGGATAGCTCAGCTGTCTGAGCGCTTGCCTTGCAACTGGGAGGTCTGGGAATCATATTCTGTCTCAGGCCTGTGCAAACCCATATGCAGAACTGCGGCACCACTGGTGAATGCCTAGATGGCATCAAAGGTTCTCACCCCCCAATGCGGGAGGCCCCCAGTTTGGATCCTGCCCCACGCAGCCCACATCCACCTGTGTGGAAAGAAATTAAGTCACAACTAATATTGCACAACTATGGAGACTGCTCTGGGCCCTCCCCACTTCTCTCTCTCTCTTTCTCACCTTCAATCAACCAATAAAATATAAAATCTTAAAAAAAAAAGAAAAAAAGAAAAAAAAGAAACACTTAGGGGCAATAAAAATTTTTTTTTAAGGAAAAACAAAGAAGAAACATAACTAGAAGAACACAAAAATTTCACTCTGTAAGTACCCAAAGAAATGTCTCTTTTTAAAGGATTTTCTTATGCTGCTAATGCATATGGATTTTTAACAGTTCTGTCTGTGCAGTTCTTTATCAGATTTGTGTACAGGCACCTACTGAAGATAGGGAAGAAACTTGTATATTTTATTAGTCCAAGACAGTAGACAAACATAATGCCTGATTTTCAGAAAGAACTTGGAATGTAGTTATTTTTCTCTTTGATTCAAGAACTAACTTATCAGTGTTTTACTATAGAAAATTCATAGCATATTGGAACCTGCTTTTTGCCACCTTAATTGTACAACACAAATTGTCTTTTCCTATGTAATTGTTCTATTTAAATTGTGTTGAATACCAATATCTAACAAAACTGTAGGCATAAATACTTCTGAAATTTCATTGAGCTACTGAGAAGTGGATCTTCCCTGAAAGTGTACTATGGAGGTAGTTATATATATATATATATATATATATATATAGAGAGAGAGAGAGAGAGAGAGAGAGAGAGAGAGAGAGGGAGGGAGGTAGAGGTAGTTACACACACACACACACACACACACACATACATTCAGTCTTTTATTTCTTCTTTTTATTAATGACTACTATTTGGCAACATTTACAATATTAATAAAGGTTAATCTAAGAGAAGTTGCGCTTACCGGTATATATATATTTACATTTCAATGCTTAGTATTAGTAAGAAAGCTAGTCTAAACAATTACAGGCAAATTATGTCAAACAGTTATAATACATTCTTGGTGTTAGTGTACATGTAATTCAGTTTTTGGTGTAAGAGGCTTTGGCTGCAGGAAAGAACATTTGGTTTACTTCACTAATAGGACTATGTCAATGCTAGGATGGCCTCTTAGTATTTCTTCTGCTACTGTTTTTTTTTTGGTATAGTTATTGGTGATTGCATGAAAGGAGTTAAATGGAGATGTACTTATATTTATTCAAAATAAGAGCACCTAACCCATTACTATATTAATAAGGAGGGAAACAGACAATGCAACTGCCCAATATCTTTGAAGCCAATAGGTTAAGCCTAAGGAGTTTAGCTAAGATCCAGGAATAGTAACTCACACAAGAAGTAGTATGAGGCCAAATGGGCTGCTTAAGCAAAAAGCAAAGCCATAAATTGTTCTTTCTGGCAATGGTGATGGTGAATTTTCCATCATTTCCCCCTGTGGCTTCATACCAGAGATCCCAACACCCAGGACACAGACCGATCCTGGTTCGTGGCCTGGTAGGAATTGGGCCACACAGCAGAAGGTGAATGGCTGGCGAGTGAGGAAAGCTTTATCTATATTTATTGCCATTCTCCATCACTCCCATTGCTCCTGAACTCTACCTCCTGTCAGGTCAGCCCATCATAGGAGCATGGACACTAATGTGAACGGCGCATATGCATCCTCCCCTCCTCCGTGCAAAAATTATCTTCCACCAAACCAGTCCCTGGTACCAAAAAGGTTGGGGACCATTGCTTTAGACAACCTTGTGTTCTTCAAGTGCCCACTCGGGTCCTTCTCGACTGCTTGACCACCTCCATATCGAGTCTACTGTGCAAGAGTATGTTTTAAGCTGCTTAAGTATTAAAATGGTTTCTCTCAATTAAAATTGCCTTAGACTTTTGGCTATTTAAAGTAATTCAGTATTCATAAGTATTTTTTAAAAAATATATTGGGGAAGCCGGGATGGCTCAGTGGGTTAAGCTCTCACTTTGCAGCCCTGGGGACCGAGGATCAAATCTCAGCCCTGGCCCGTGTGGACCCATATGCTCAACTGGGGAGTGCCCCCAGTTTGGTTCTCACCAGGGTGAGACCCTGGCCCAGTTCCTGCCCTGTGCAACCCCGCACCCACCTGTGGAATGAAACTATGTGGAAAAACCTATGATGTGCAACTATGGGGACTGTTCTGGGCCCTCCCCCTTCTCTCTGTCTCTATCTCTCTCTCTGTCAAAAACATTTAAAAAAATAAATCTTAAAAAAATATATTGATGTGGATGTTTGTTTACGGCTTAACTCTAATTTGTAAGTGGGAACATTTATTTATTTATTTATTCCACATTTCTTACATCTATACTGTGCTCCAGGTATGATGATATTGATTGTTTTTAAGTTAAATTTAAAGCTTACTTAAATTTATTTGAGCTCTATTTACCTAAGAAATCATGTATGGAGAACAGACCAAGGCACGATCAAGTAGACCTATCACCATTTGTTTAGGTCTCCATTGTAGCACTTGTCACACTTTCGTTTTTACATGAATTTTGCCTGTTGGATTGGGAGCAGAGCATGGTCTGGATTTGATCATCACTGTTCTCTGATGTGTCTAACACAAAACCTGCAACATAATAGAGATCCCAAAAGAGTGGTTTTGATGAATAAAGCATACATTGCTCTAAGGATATTTTTATTTTCACTGAGTGTTAAGGCCATTTCACTCTCTAGGATATCTTCCCTAGAGAAAGTCAAAATCTTTTCACTTAAAAACCTCCTTGTATCTAAATATCCTTTTTCTAGAATTTGACTGAATTTTAATCTGAAGCATTTAGACTTGACTTTGATCTGAAGCACTAAGATGTCATCTTAGCAAAATCTAATTCAATTCTTTTTTTTTGGTAATAATTAGGACCTTCAGGTTCCGACTGAGTATTTGGTTGACATTTACATGGACAACTATTTTATACTAATTATAAGAATATTTTTTTATTTTGCCTGATAGGTAAAATCAGGCTTTGGAGAAGCAATATTTGTCTGGGGAGATGATGATAATGCGCTTTCTGGGAAATCCTTCTCCTTCATCTATCATTATTTGCTTTCTATGTATTCAGCGGGTTTGTGACTACATAAATATATTGTATGAGTGTGTTGAGTATGAAACAGTACTGAAAGGAGACAGCAATTGTATGTAGCCAGAGGATTGTGTAATTCACGTGAAAATCTTGCTCATTGTCGGTTACTCCTAATGTGGTAGCCAATGGCAGTGCTTTGGAGTGAAATCCCTGGCACTACATTTATTTTATAGGACTGTCATTTACTGTTGAGTAGATTGTGCACTGCACACACACACAGAGACACACACACAAATCCATCTAAATGCACACCATTTATATCATAAATATTTGCAATTTGAATAGTTACTGAGACAGCTTTACGGTAGAGGATAGTAAAGTTACTTGTTCTAATAAAATTAGTATATCATGTTACATTTTCTGACAAACAGAAGTAGAGTATCTTGAGGAAGAGGTAGGTACCTTGTTGTTTATGTGTTTGTTTTGTTTTTCAGATTCTCATGAATGTTCTGTGTGAGCTAGTGGCAGCCTGAATTTGGACAAGTGACGTAGCTCCTTTGGCCTTCAAGTGGAGATATCAATACCTATCTCACTGAATTGGTTAAAAGTATTAGACATGTTTGGCACACAGTCAGCATTGAATAAATGCTTTTTAATAAATGTAAAAGCATTAACATAATGCCTGTGCTGAAGGTTCAATAAATTGCAACTCACTTTTGCCTCGAATAAGGGGAATTTTGGAGGAATTAAGTGAATGTGTAAATATTTGTATTGGAATCTTTGAACTTGTTAAGTGCTTCACATTTTACACTTAATGACTGTATGGTTCTACCTCAAATGTCACTACTGATATGTTTGGGATCTTACTTTTTTTTTCCCCGAGGGGCACACCTCCAGCTGAAAGAAAAGTATGACTATGTGACACATTGAAAGGAAAAATTAGTGACTCATAGCTGAGTGTTTTTTGGAATCTTAGGTTTAAAAGGGACCATTTCAACTTCTTTTTATTAGGTTGATGTAAATGTAACTGCAGTTTCAATATTGTTGAAATGTGCCGCCTGATATTGGAATACAACCTTAAATAAATGTGGTTATGTTATACATTGTTTTAATGACATTTCTTACTTTATGTTTTTTGGCTAGTGGCTTATTACTTGTTGTTTATTTTATATTTATTTTAGACTATGAAAATAATGTTAGACAAAAAGCAAATTCAAGTGATTTTCTTATTTGAGTTCTAAATGGGTTGTTAAGCAGCGGAGGTAATTCAACATCAACACCGCATTTGGCCCAGCAACTGCTAACGAACGTACAGTTCACTGGTGGTTCAAAAAGTTTTGCAAAGGAGACGAGAGCCTTAAAGATGAGGACTGATGTGTTTGATCTTAGTTATAATGATTTAAAATTCACTGTCTGAAACTACAATTACTTTTGCACCAACTTATTTATGAAGTACACATTAACCAGTTGTTATATGGGAGCAACTGTACTATGCAATAAGGCTTTTGTGAAGATAAATGATATTGTTGAGAAATTACAAGGCTTTGCATGAATGTTTTCAGGAGACAATTCACCATTACTAACTTGATTTTTAGGAATTTCTTTTACAAAAATTTGTGTTTCTATAACTTTCATTTATTGGTGATAGGTTTACTCCTTGTGGCATAAAAAATAATTCTTAATCTTTACTAGAAAAGTCTTTCTTATCTATTAAGGTAAGTTTTTTCTGAAACTTCTACTCTTCAAGATAAACATTGCTGTGTTCTCCTGCTGTTCCTCAAGCCTCTTCTCCTCGGTCTCACTCCCCTAAATGCCTTCCAGGCTGTCTACTTACCTCTAAAGGTATGGTACACACCGGGGAGTCAGAGTTCCAAGTATGGACTGGCCATCGTAGGACACAACAGGACTATCAGTTAAGCCCTGCATTCCATGTGCTGTCCCTAAAATCACAGGCATGGTTTATATTTGTAATGAGTAATCAGTGTGTACCAAAAGATGTCCCAGCTTGACCATTATTGAAAAGAATTGTATTGATTTTGCACATGTTACCATAGAAAGTCGCTTTTGCAAAAGGAAAAATGAATTTCCTAATTCCTTGAGGAGCTTTTCATATGAGTATTTCCAACAACTGAAATGGGAACAATAATGAGGGCAACCTTGCTAGAGCTCAAAGTTATTGAATTATCATTTGGAAGCCATTTTTGGTTCAGGTGATTAAAACCCCTATAAGTTATACATTTTGTGACAGCTAAGATGTGAGTAGCTAAGGAATGATTTCCATAGCTTTGAACAATCTGTTTCTATAATTTACTCTCTCACTTAAACACCTTTCTTTTTGATGAACAAAGAACATGACATGGAAAGAATTGTTCTGCTTCTAACTCTAAGCACTTATTTAAAAAACTTAGTATCTTCTCAACATTTTTTTTTAAGTCAACAAATGTGTGCAATTCTTTATATCAGGTGTACTCTGACCCAGCCTTTGGGACAAGTAGCTCTGCCTAGCAGAATGCCAGCAGATGTCAATCATAACTCAACAACAGTTTATAGGTGTGCATAATGCTTTGCTTTGATCCTTCTAGTGGAAGGAAAAGACCTTTGTAACAATTAATTGGAAGATGGACACAAGGAAGAGACCTCTGTCTAAATAAAGGAGAGGTGTTCAGAAGCAGTGGGGATAGAATTGTATGTTAGTTTCCTAGGGCTGCCATAACACATCACCACAAACTTTATGGCTTAAAACAACAGAACTTCATTCTTTCATAGTCTGGAGGCCAGAGGTCTGAACTCAAGCTGTTCCCAGAACCATTGTTCCTCTAAAGTCTCCAGGAAAGAAGCCTTCCTTGCCTTTTCCCAGTTTTGGTGGCTTCTGGCAATCATTGGGGTTCCTTGGCTTGTAAATGTAACACTTCCATCTCTGTCTCTGTCTTCACATGGCCTTCTTTCCTGTGTCTCTTTGTGTAGATGATTCTCCCCCTACCCTTTTTTTTTTATAGAAAGCAGTGGTCATTGGAGTGGGGTTCAACCTATCTTAACTTGTATACATCTATAAAAACTGTATTTCCAAATAAGGCTATGTTTACAGGTACTAGGGGTTAACATTTGAACATATCTTTTGGGGAGATACAATTCAACTGACAGTAGGTGAGATGGCACCAAATCATGGAACACTTTGATGATAAGTAAAAGAGTATGCATTTTATTTATGGGAGGCCACTGGGAACTTTAAGCAAGGGTACTAATAAGGTAATTATTACAGGAAGGTCTCGAACCAAGCAGTATGCTTCAGTATACTGAACTGCAGATGAAGATTAGAGGCTAAGATACATCAGGAGTATCTTACAGTGTTCCAGAAATAACGTGAAGGAAAGTTTATAAAGGAAGATGTGAGATGTGTTAGGGTATTTTCCAAAGATGACTGCAACAAAGTCTTACAACATTTGCTTTTCTGTGATGAGACCATTTTACACACTCATTGATAGATGGTGTCTATTTCTTTACCCATGAATCTGAACAGAGCTATGGACTATTTTGACCAATAGAATAGTGCAGAAGTGACAACACAAGTTATATGTGTAGATGTTTTCTGACCCAGCAGCTTTGTCTCCATACCTCTTAGAAACCACCAGGTAGGAGGGGTGATTCTCCTGAGACCCCCATACTGTGAGAAGACCCACCTCCAATGAGCCAGGGGAGAGGCCCTGGATGTAGGGCCTTGGCTAGTGTGAGACAAGTGAGGTACCTGGGGTGCAAAATTTAAGGAGGCACTCACTCTCAGGTGCCTTGCACGACACTGAGAGTGAGTACCTCCTTAAATTGTGTGCTCTGGGAGCTTCACTCTTAAGAAGCAACTCAATCACTTTTAAGAAGCCACTCAATCGCAGGATTAAGTGAGTACAGGGGCAGCACTTGGGAATGAGTGCATCATAAAACTTTACATCCCAGGTATCTCTTCTTGCCTTACCCTAGTCCTCACCCTTTCTGGATGATGATGCAGAGAGAAAGGCAGGGGAGGGGAAGGCAGAAGAGAGAGAGAATGAGGAAGGGGGAGGTGGGGAAAGAGACCATGAAACACCGTAGAGATGCAAGACATCTAAGTGAGGAAACCATCTTAAATATTGATCCTCTGGCTTCAGCTTCCAGTTGACACCAGGTAGATGAGATGGAACACCAGGGTGAACCCTCTTAAATTCCTGATCCACAAAATCACAAGTAATAGTTTGTTATGTAGCAATATATTACACCACCCCTCCTCCAAACTCCCAGTCCTTCCCAGTGTTATTGATATGTGGGGCTAATAATTGACTGAGAGATATCAGGTAGCTCTATATTTACTCAATTCTGATGGAGCATGTTTGATTGCTACTTAATGAGTAAGAGTGAAGAAAGTGATGGAGAGAGATTATAGTCACTGTTAGCCCAGGAAATGGAATTAAATGCCTTGCTTCTTCAGTTCACTGCTTAAGCTTCATAGCCATCAACTTTTAATATTTGAAATTGGCCAGAACAAAGAATATATACACTTACAGTTTGACTCTCTATAGGAACAAAGCCCTTGTCTGTTTTGATCTATGACATTCAGAGGAATGTGACAGTTCCATTTTAAAGTGGATGGTCTGAATTTTGATGCTAAATAAATAAAATTGTCATTGAATTTCATTAGCCCTCATGTGGGAAAGAGGAGAGACTGTATAGCTGTTTCTTCTTGGCTTTGTCTGAACAAATTAAGCTTTGAATGAAAGGTTTATTTTTATGAAGGCTGAATTTACTAAATTTTTATTGAGTACCTCGGTTGCATGGTAATTTACACTTTCTTTCCAATAGTTGTTGGCACATTTATTTATTTTCCTTTGAGGCATTTTCTAATTGCTTGTAAACAAGGCTGAGGAAAAAAAGCAAATCTGAAAAAATGTTATGAAAGGGACCGTTTGGAGGTGTGTTACACATAAAATGAAAATATAATGAGTATTTTTAAAAGCCTTCGTTCCTTTATATAGGTTTCTCTGCTTGCTCCTACAAGCAGGCAGTGAGTCAAAATTTCCCAACCTATTATTCATTTCTATAGGATGTTCGACATTTTTATGACCTCCCAGAGTACTTAAGATCTGTACTACACAATTTAGCGCCTAATTATATTCTGTTTCATAAGGTTGATTATTATATTATTGTGTGATTCTTGTACCCACAAGTAGATTATATGATCTTAAGAGGCAGGGACCATGTCTTATACCTCTCCCATATTTGTGTTCCTTCTAGCACGGTAGTGAACACAGCATCCACTTGGGAAAATTTTAATTGCTAGAAGTGTATTAAGTAATTCTGTTTCCTCAAAGCTCAGTGATGGCATCTATGGAACTTTTGTCATGGCTTTGGACTTAAGGGTACAGAGATAGGCAAGTTACTTTTCCTTTCCATGAGGAGTTTGTATCAAGTGGAAGTACCAAGGTGAATTGTTGCTTTGACTGGTAGTGACTTTCTTTCTTTTTGCTTTAGTGACAGACCAGGGAAGATGAGAAGTAGAGAGACATGTGCCATTTTGCTACCATTATCATTTTGATGAAGGCAATGGTTGACACTTTTTTTGTTTCATTTCTCCAGGGGAACAAGTCAACTAATTGTGTCTGACCTGGGGGACAGGGTTTCTCTTGGCTGAACAGCTGAGCTAAATGGGTTGGTGAGCTTTACCTTCCTCTTGTTTTGAGTCAGCGTGCTGTTTGTCAGGGCTTCGGAGCCATATTTTATCTGCTTTTTTTTTTGCTGTAAAGCATACATAAAATTTACATTTTAACCATTATTAAGGGTACAGTTACGTGGCAATAAGTGCATTCACGTTGTTGTGCAGCCATCTCCACTATTTAGCTCTAGAATTTTCTTTTAAATCATCTCAAACTGAAACTCTATAGCCATTGAACGGTAATTTCCCGTTCTCCATTCCACCAGCCCCTGGCAACTACCATTCTACTTTCTGTGTCTGTGTATTTGACTACTCTCAGTGCCTCATATCAAAGGAATCATCATGTATTTTTCCTTTGTGTCTGGCTTACTTCACTTAATATAATGTCTTCGAAGTTCATCCATATTGTAGCACGAATCATTTTTTTCTTAAGGCTGACTGATACTCTATTGTAAGTATATTTCACATTTTGTATATTCATTCATCTGTTGGTAGACATTTGGATTGTTTCCACCTTTTGGCTAGTGTGAATAATACTGCTAGAACTATGGGTGTGTGAATACAGCTTACATTGTTATGAGCACCAACACTGATTTAATGCTCATGGTGAGCAAACTACCCTTCTCAGCCATTAAAATATCTGGAAGAATTAACGTATCTCTGGAATTTCATACCTTATATTCAGGAAAACAACTACTCAGGAATATGTAGCCTGACAACATTTTTTAGATTAGGACTGTGAACAGACTGCGTTCAGTAAGTATGTCTTGCATCCTTTATAATGCTTCCTGTCTCCATCTTTTTACTCTGTCGTTGCTCCAAGGTATGTCCTTGTTGCCTGCTGCAATCATATTCTAACTGGCTTGTCTAACTTGTCTCCCACTTTCCAATTTTTCTTATAAAGCACTGCTTTGGTCATTTTACTTTACTGAACGAAAACCTTTAGTCCCCATCATGTTCATTTGGCACTGTGGGCTTTTGTAATCTGACACCAGCTTACCTTTCAGGTCCTACTTCTGTCACTTCCCTAGACAAAATGTGCTCTGAATCAAACTGATCTGCTCACTACCTCTTGGACAAATCATCATTATTTTGATTATTCTCATTGCTGTTCTCTCTACCATGTATAACCTTTTTTATACTGCCTTCAAGTTTTAGCTCAAATCTCAGTGTCACTGCTAAAATTTTTAAATAACCACATTTGAAAATGATCCCTTGCATTTTTGAATATGTCATGCTAATGATGTTTTTGTAACTTTTTTTTTTAGTTCTCAGGCTTGAGCTTAGTGCTCCAGTTGTATTCTTTCATTTCATCTTTATAGCAGATGTAACCATTATGCAGATGATAAACTTGAGGCTTTTAGACATCAATTTGTTCCAAATCACACAATTAGTATGTGGAAAATCTAGGGCTTGAGAACAAGTTTTCTGCTAATAAAGCATCATTTTAAAGGTTTGTTTATTGCCTTAAATAGATTATAAGCTTGTGGGTGAATTGGGTATTTGTTGATCATGGTATCTCCCTTTGGAATTGCCTAAGAGGTCAAAGTAAGAAAAAGATGGCTAATTGAATACGAACTTCTTTCTTCTTTTTTAAAAATTAGCTCACTAGGGATGAGCTTAGCATGATTTTTCATGTGGATACTTCATAGGTTTCTTGAAGACTTTGAAAGTTTTATGACTGCTGATATCTCATCAGCTGCCTTTCACATTCTTCTATCACAGCACACACCACACTGACTGTATTTATCTGTTGCTACCTGTTTGTTTTCTCAACAACATCTTTGCTTGAACTCCTAGTACCTAGAACAATATCTTACATATGCTTCTAAATGAATTAACTGCATGTGTGGTCATTATCCATCTTAAGAGTTGGTGTCTGAATGTGTTGCTGTTAGAGTTGAATAGTACCTAAGTCCATGATATAGCCTCAAAGAGGCATAACGGGAGTATAAATGAAAACTATAATTTGTTTATTTTACTGCAACTTACATTACATGGTATAATGGTGTTTGTGGTTAGTTTTAACAAAGACTATTTGAGTATAAGGAGTTGACATTTATAGTCAAAGAGAGAGATCCTGGGTTTTAAAGGCATGAGTGTATTTGGTCTGTAGATAATTTGAGAATAGGCATGGTTCAGAGTTTTATACAATATTCTTTAAAATTAACCAGTTCTATTTTATGTCTGGGTATGTACTCGCCACATAACCTTCTGATTAATAATTGAATATCTGAAATTCTTTGATATTTATAAGCCAATGCCAGAGAGAGTAGTAGATGCTAATGCTTTGGTCACTGGAAAAAGTATATTCTCCACAAAAATAGCAAATGATTATCTGTATTTTATTATTTAGAGTTTGCTATGTCTTAAAAAATTGAAGCAGAATATTGAAGACAATGGTGATTGCCTCTAAAACGTGTCCCAGAGTTCTTGCCCGAGAAGCCAAGAACCAGCATCACCTGACACATGCTTTGCACACAGTAGACATGCAACAAATACTACTTAATTTTGTCTATTTCATAGAGTACAGTAGTCAAGCAATAGTTGTCAGTCATTTTCCCTTCATGACACAAATGGTAGATGGTGCTTTCATCTTTTAATACATTTCTACATGCCTACTCAAGCTTGTTTCATGTATACCAGTTGTAACAGCATTTTCTCCCATTCTGGATGCATATGAAAACTTGCATGAGAACACATTGTTGTAGAGGTAATAATAACAGTAGTAATGATGATAATAATAATGATATAGCTAGAATAGTTCAAACATCAGTGTGATGACTATTTTGTTTCTAACCTGGCAATGGCTTCTAGTTGCCTAGGGTTAGTCTCTAAACTTTTGTTTGGGACATAGGGCTCAGCATGGTGGTAGTGTCAGCAGCAGTGGGGTACTTGTGCCCTGCAGGATGGAGACTTATCCTGGCGAACACCATACCCCACCACATTCCATACCACAGAAGTATCTGAGAAGAACTTGAAAATGGGAATAACAACCTGGTATTCAGTGTGAGCTCACCTTGTTTCCTAGTCAGACAGGAGGTGTACATAGAGATTTCTGGGTGCTCGGGTGGTGAACTACCCTACGTCAGTCAAAAAGAGACAATTTGGTATGAACCAGCTTCCTCCTCGGGACCTTCCTAAGGGTTTGATAAAAATGGAATGACAGAAATACTTTGGCCTGCTGTAAGGTTAGAGAGACGTCACAACAAGGGTAAACTTATTTGACTTTGATGAGTGTATTTTTGAGTACTCCACTGTCATTTTCCAGTTCTTTGGCAGTTTAATTCTGAGAAAAACAAAACCAAACAACATCAAAAAACAAAGACCTCAGCTTTTCTACATAGTAGAATTTTAATTTTTATTAAATTTGAGGCATTAACATTTTTTCTCTCCTATACATTAGTTTATACTTTCTATTTATTTATTTATTTATTTATTTGACAGAGTGAGAGAGAGAGAGCGAGAGAGAGAGAGAGAGAGAGAGAGAGAGAGAGAGAGAGAGATACAGAGACAGAGAGAGCTACAGAGACAGAGAGAGAACTGAACTGGGGGAGCTCCCAGTTCAGCATATGGGTTCGCACTGGCCGGGGCCGGGATTTGATCCTCGGTCCCCAGCGCTGCAAAGTGAGCGCCCAACCCACTGAGCCATCCTGGCCCCCCCCCTTTTTTTTTTAATATGGTGATGAGTTTTTTTTGTTTGTGTTTTTTTTTTGACAGAGAGAGAGAGAGAGAGAGAGAGAGAGACAGAGACAGAGACAGAGAGACAGAGAGAGAACCGAACTAGGGGAGCTCCCAGTTCAGCATGTGGTTCCGCACGGGCCGGGGCCGGGGCCGGGACTCGATCCCCGGTCCCCGGCGCTGCAAAGTGAGCGCCTAACCCACTGAGCCATCCTGGCCTCCCTCCTTTTTTTTTTTTTAAGATTATTTTTATTGTTTTTTGATGAAGAGAGAGAGAGAGAAGGGGGAGGGCCCAGAGCAGTCTCCATAGTTGACAGCATTAACTTTTCATATTGTTTCACTCCACAGGTGGGCGCGGGGCTGCTAAGGGCAGGAACTGGGCTGGGATCCTCTCACATAGGCCCTGGCAAGAACTGAACTGGGGGCACACCCCAGCTCAGCATATGGGTCCATCTGGGCCGGAGCCGGGATTCGATCCTCCGGCTCTGGGGCTGCAAAGTGAGCGCTTAACCCAGTGAGCCATCCCAGCTTCCCCATATGATACTTTCTGAAGGATTCCCACGAAGGAATTGAGCCACTGATGGACTGTCCTTTAATATCCTAAAGGTGAAATAGTAATTAATTAGTTGATTTTCCCTCCCATACATGTTATAGTATGGAAAGAGACGGTTCAAATCCTGGTTTTATAATTTACATGTTGTTAGACATTGGGCAATGAAGTTCATTCGTTCATTCATTCATTCATTCATTCATTCAACAGATTACTGAGTTCTTACTTTGTGTCAGACATAGTATTAAGGCTTTGAGGAGAGAAATCAAATAGAAATATCTGTGTTTTTAAGAAATGTTAGTCTCCTGGGAGGGACTGTCAAGTACATTAGCAATTACAGTAGTGTGCTATGGAACTATGTAGAATGCTCATGTCCTATGTAAATAAACCAAGGCACTATGCATAGGGAATGGGGGAAGTTGTTAGGGCAGGCTTCTTAGGGAAAGTCATGCTTACGTCTTAATGCCAAATACAGTGTAGTTGAAAATAAGAGATGGAAAGAACATTCTAGCAGCCTAAGCAAAGCTAACAGAGAAATTTGTAATAGGATAATCCTTTAAGTTCTTAGTTTATTAATATTCTCATGAAAAATTTGCACAACCACCACAGATAAAGTCACGGACAAATCTTGACTCCTTCTGTGGTGCAGTCTCCACCTCACTGATAGACACTTGGTTTCATTTTGCCGACATCAACGCTGACCTTTGCAGTTCCCCGGCCTTTCTTCACTCTGCTCTTGCATTCCTATCACTGTTTTCATAAGGTCTTTTTCTCATATAGGCCCTATCTTGCAAGTCTGCATGTGGGTTCATTTTTCTTTGCAAAATCCAAGGAGTCATAAATCATGCTAAAGCCAGCTGTCTTGTCATCACCAAAATGGACCCTGAATCCAAATACAAAGATGATATGTGCTGTGAGCTTGTACATTTTGTCTAGGTTTCCCTGATTTTCTATCTTAGGTGCTGTTGTTTTCTCAGGATGAAGGGCATTGATGACCATTTGTTTGTGCTGAAGTTGTCTGTTGGTCATGAACTTTCTGATCCGGATAGTTATTGTGTTCATGATGCCAGCTGACCCTTAAGCAAACAGCCAGGAGGAAAAGAGCTAAGCTAGATTTATAAGTCAACATTTATATCAATGTGCAGTACTGCTGATATGAAAGTTACATCTTGAGGAGACAAAGGAAATAAATCTAGATAAATTTTTCTATTTTCTTTTTTCTAAAATGAAGATAATTATATCTGCCTCGTGGATTGTTGTAACCACTAAATAAAACAGTGTATGTAGAGTGCCTCACACATAAGTGCTCAAAAATATTGGCTCCTTAGTCTCCCTGCCACCTGGCCTCCCATGCCCTTTCTCACTTAGGATTTGCCTAATAGAAAACACCCTAGTGATGGTTATTAAGCTATTATTATAGGTTGTAAATTATAGCTCAGTTTAGGACAGTGAAAGAAGAATCATATGGTTTATAACTCTTCTTTTTCTTGACCTGGATCGC
This sequence comes from Craseonycteris thonglongyai, assembly GCA_004027555.1. Lineage (NCBI taxonomy): Eukaryota > Metazoa > Chordata > Mammalia > Chiroptera > Craseonycteridae > Craseonycteris > Craseonycteris thonglongyai. The sequence goes on along the minus strand of PVKE010002546.1, from coordinate 50,536 downwards.
GGCATGTGGAATTGAATGGGGACAATACTGGGTAGCAGCATTACTTTAGTTTGACACTGCAGTTTCCCTTGTCATCACAATTGGTATGTGAGGAGGGCACTGGTTCCCAAAGGGCATTATATTCTTCCTTTGTCTGTCTGATTTGCTGAGTTCAGCACTGAGCACAGATCATGTGCACTGAAAGTGCCTGAAAAAACCCTTGGAATGATGCTGTTGTGTCTTCTCCTTGATTTCACCATTTTGAAGTCTCCGAATTTGGATGTGCTTCAGGGAGCACAGTTGTTAAGTATGCACTTTTTCCTGGGTAGCCTATCTATGTCCAGGATCCACTACATGTTATGGACTGCGACTTTTGTAAATTTTTGATCTATATTTTGGTATTCCTTTCAAGGAGCTTTGCCTCAAGTACTGGGTTTGTTTGTGATAAGATTTCTTCATCCCACCTTTTTTTGTTGTTGTGATTGTTAATAAGGAATTGTTATTTACATTCAAATGCACTTTTCCCAAATGTTTGTCATTTTCAAATATCTTTCATTATTTTTGCTGTACCCAGATAGATATCTTCTGTTTTCTTATTTACTTAATATTTTGTCTTTAAATCTCTGACCTTTAAAAATGATGTAAACATAGCCTCATCCTAGGCAATAATACTTATGAATTCATAGCCTTGATATGGTAGTTCTATTTTTCTAATACATATTCAGACAGTGTTGAAATATAAAATTATTTATTGTACCACCTGACATAAAGATCAGCAAACATAGTCAAGTGCATTCATTGATGTATTATCTGTTTTTATTTTGACCTACAAGAGCAGAGTAGTTGAGTGGTCTGAAAAGACTAGGGTATTTATTATTTGGCTCTTTAAGAGAAAGTTTGCCAACCTTTGACTTAAAATTACCTCCATATCATCAAAAGAACACATAGCACCCTCTATAAAACATTATTGTAGTACATTTGTCGGGAGACAAAGCACATGAAGTTCTTAATCACATTTTTCCCAAACTAGCAAATACTTCACCTTTTATTCTGGAATTGAAATATTTAATTATAAATAATTTATGGTTTGAGAAGCTTGGTGACAAAGTTACTTGGGACCAAAAGAAAAACATAGACATTAAAGATAATTTATATATTGTTAAATAAAGGGAATATTTGCCTATATAAATTTCTAATGGTACAAAAATGCATTAAGTAAGAAGTAAAAATTTCACTGCAAGGAAATTCCATTCTCACCCACTAAACAACATTCCTTGTATTTCAGTCTAGTCGTTTTCTGTGGATAGTCAAGATTAAATACATTTTATTTTGTTCTGTAAAGTATAGCTTCTTTTATTAAATGGAAAAAATAGAATATCAATATGCAACTTGCTTTTTATGATTTAGATCTATTTCTGTTTAGAAATCTAGGTATTATGGCTAAATTTATAAATTATTACTTTAAAGTGTTTCTTAAGAGGTTTATTGAGATAGAATTTACATGTTGCAAAATTCGTTTATTCTAAGTGCACCATTCAATGATTTTAAGTAAATTTACAGAGTTGTGCAGCTATCAGCATGGTCCAATTTTAGAACATTTCCATCATCCCAAGTAGATTCCTCATGACCATTTGCTATCGGGTCTTTTCCTAACCTCAGCCCCCGGCAACTACTAATCCACTTTCTGTTTCTATAGATATGTTTTTTCTGGACAATTCATGTAAATTAAATCATATATACGATCTTTTGTGTCCGGCATCTTTCACTTAGCATTTCAAAATGACCTTAAGGTAAAAGATGAGGGAAGGGCTCAAACAGCCCCAGGTATCTTTATTCTTTTGCATAAGATGCTCTAGTTACAGTTAATATTTTGCTTTCATTCCTCTGGACATTCCTCTTTGAGACAAGCAATGAAATAAGTACCAAGTAACTTTTACAGTCCCTGAAATTCACAACTTTCCAAACCTGTCCCCTAGTGCACACACAGAACTGTGAATATCTGTGCTTTGCTCCAGGGTGAACAGAAGGGCTGCTCACTGCTGGTGGCAGTGGGTCAGGCAGTTCTGTGCCCCTCTTGGCTACTTTAGGGGAGCAATATCTTGGCCCAGGTGTAGCAAATGTACTAGAAGCTCTCCTCAAAGTCTTCAAGATTTTTGGTTTTTTTTTCAAGCTTTATTTTATTGTTTTTTGACAGAGACAGAGAGACAGAAACAGAGAGACATAGAGAGAAGGGGGAGGGCCCAGACCAGTCTTCCATAGTTGTACATCATCAGTTTTCAATATGGTTTCGTTCCACACAGGTAGGCGGGGGCTGTGCAGGGCAGGAACTGGGCTGGGGGCCTCCTGCATGGGAGGCACATTCCCTTGAGCCAGGGGCCGAACCTGGGGGCAAGAACTGAACTGGGGCCTCCTGCATGGGAAGCACACCCCAGTTCAGCATATGGGTCCACACAGGCTGGGACCGGGATTCGATCCTCAGTCCCCAGAGCTACAAAACGAGTGCTTAACCTGCTGAGCCATCTCAGCTTCCCCAAAGTCTTCAAGTTTTTAATATATTTTTATTTATTTATTTATTTTTGACAGAGAGAGATGCAGAGACAGAGACAGAGAGAGAACTGAATTGGGGGAGCTCCCAGTTCAGCATATGGTTCCACACGGGCCGGGGCCGGGATTCGATCCTCGGTCCCCGGGGCTGCAAAGTGAGCGCTTAACCCACTGAGCCATCCCAGCTGCCCCAAGTCTTCAAGTTTTAATGTCACAAAACCTTCTATGTGTTCTTAACTACATGGGCCCAGTCCCAAGAACCTTTTTGTCAGTTCTGCTCCTATGTAATAATGACTGCTAAAAGTATGTTCATAGATGGTCAAAATCAGTGAGGAACTGAGTTATTTTTCTCTATTATATCAGCGAATATAGCTTTATTTACACATTTCTTTTTAACAGCTGAGTAGAATTTTAATGCATCGATATTACTTCATTTGTTTTTTTTTACTATTTATTAAAAGTATTAGTAAATTTTCCTTTTACATAGTTTTGCCTTCTTTTGTAAGTATCGGTTGGGTAGATTTCCTACAAGCAGCTTTGCTGGATCACACACAGGCTGTGCACGTTTCAAATATTGATATCTATTATATTACTTGAAGTGGCAGGTTAACCAACGGGGTCCTGACCGGCCTGTTACCCTATCAGCGGTAGGCTGTAGTTATGAGAGCACAGGTTCTTAATGGGGGTGCAGGTGGGTGAAGATGAGTGCATTTCCCAGTGTCCTGGGCATGGGAACGTACTTGAGTAATCTGAGTGGTCTGAGTGATTCTGACATGGCACCACTTCTAGAGTTTGTTTCTGTCTTCTACCCAGAAGTTTGAATGCTGCTATGAGAGATGTATTTGGTACTGAGCTAATAAGGGCTGTCATAACACGCACCATGGTTTTGGTCAGTAACTTTAGGAAACATAGCAGGACAGACTACAAACTGATGCTAAAAATATCTCTGGTCCGTGTTGCAAAAATAAAGCTCTTACTGCCTCTCGTAAAGAGAGAGAGTAACCTTTGCTCCCTATCAAACGTTTAGGCCAGACCGTTCTTTGCTGATGGAGATTTTTCTCTCCTCCATTGCTTATTTTAACCTCTGGAGATGATGGAAGGATGGGAGTGGGAAAACCACACACACAGCGCCCCTGTGGGGTGCACCATTATGTAATATAACCAGCAGCCTGTCGATCCCTGGATACCTCCTTTTGCATTAAGTATAAGAAAATAATCCCCAGGCATAGTTTCAAGTTATAGGACAATGATACTCTGTGAGTTTCAAGGAGGGACAAAATGAAAGAGGATGTTTCTAAGTGGATGTAGAAACACTTCAGGAAAATTAAATAGTAATGTCTCAAACTTTTTGAATCACAGTGTAATATGGACTAAAGAAACGGTAGTGGGTCAACTTCAAAATTTTGGTATGAAAAATTTTGGTATGAAAATTTGGTAATTCTCTGTTGGAATTTTGTGGCAGGGACTTCCATTTAAAGGTTTATAGTGAGTATAATATACCATTTCCACTGATCAAAGAAAGTTACTTGGTGTCAGAAAGCAACTTGGGAGCCAGAGTGTTTACTGAGTAATTTCATAATGAGTTCTGGCACATGGTTCTCATCTTCATAAGAAGGAGGAATATAAGTTGGAATGCATCTAGTGAAACCATGAGCATTTTGGCAGATGTGGAAATGCAGCACAGCTGGAGAGAAACTCTTTTCTTTGAAATCTCATATCTCAAACACTACATCAATTTTTAAGCATGTTTCCCTGCCAGTTCCGATTTTAATTGGGGGATGTTTATTGATAGGGGAAGAAAACAGATCAGAATCTGTTCACTGGTTGCCCCCTTTTGTCTCTACCCATAATCTGTGAGGACAGCAGGTGAGGGACAGTGAGGGAGGCAGGAAGTACAGACACTGGTAATTCTTCTTTATAAATGCCTTGCATTTTTTATTACAAAGTAATCCATGTTTGTTATGTAAAATATAGGAAATAAAGGAAAAATTGGTAAAGATGTTGTCTGTGCAGTTCCCAACTTTCTATCTTTAATATATTATGGCCCTTCTGGTCCAATACAACTTGGATATAGATCCCAATTCCCCCAAGCAACACAATCTAGTTTTTCAATAGTAATGAACAAACATGTATCAGGCTGCATACATGTTCAGCATTGACTCAAGCGGTGCTGAAAATACAAAGGAAACAGAGATTGTGTTCCAGACAAACAAATCCTAATGAGTAGTGTAAGTGATGAACATTTAAACTAGTGATTGAGTCTGAGGATCTGGAGGCTGAATGAGCCTGTATAAGTAAGAAGAAAAGAGTACAAATGTCATGGGTCACTAATTGCTTTCCCTGATGTGTTCTTCTCTGAGTCTTGGCTTCTTTACCTGTGAAATGAAGGGGATTGGACCAGATGACATGTAGAATGACCAACTTGTTCCAGTTTTCCTGGAACCTTCACAGTTTCAGCACTGAACGTCCGATTTCCATGTACCCCTTACTCCCAATTTAAAAAATGAAAGTTCTTTCTCTGAGGAGCTCCCGAAGCCCTGGGTAAACTGAGAGAATGGCTCAGCCTATGTATAGGATTTCTTCTAATTCTCATGTTCTATGATTTGTTAAAAAACAAAGTTCAACTGAGTAAATTCTAAAGAGTAAATTCTAAAGACCACACTGGCTTTGTTCAATGATTCGTGAATTGGGCACCATCCAATCTAGCAGATGGAAAGGAGTTCTGAGGACTGTACAAATTGAGAGACTTTTACAGACAGAAGGGAGCAGGAGCAAGGAAGTTATGGTAGGCAAGAGAGCAGGTTGGTTATTGCAGGGTTACTTTTTTTAGGGGAAGTAGGCAGATTACCTAAGTAGTGATGATCCTGTGATTCCTGATGGACTGGTTTAAGATTCCATTTCTGGGAGATCCAAACTAATTAAGTCTCAGTTTGATGATGTGGGACTAATCATAAGTAACTTCATTTGGGGCCTGTTGTCATGTTTTTTTTAAGATGTATTTTTATTGGTTTTTGACACAGAGAGAGAGACAGAGAGAAGGGGGAGGGCCCAGAGCAGTCTCCATAGTTGACATTAGTTTTCCATATAGTTTCACTCCACAGGTGGGCACAGGGCTGTGCAGGGCAGGAACTGGGCCAGGAGCCTCCGCATAGGTCCCGGCAAGAACTGAGCTGGGGTACTCCCCAGTTCAGCATGTGGGTCCGCATGGGCCGGAGCTGGGATTCGATCCTTGATCTCTGGGGCTGCAAAGCGAGCGCTTTACCCGCTGAGCCATCCCAGCTGCATGTTGTCATGTTTTTAACAAATTGTATACTAAGAAAGAATATTTGGTAGGGTTTATGACAGGACGATATGACAGCCCAGTTCAACTGAAATATTATATATGCATTAACAATACTATTGTTTTCTTCTATTCAAAAATTCTAAAGCGTAAGTTACTTAAACACATTTTAGGTAAAAAAGGCTTTGTGTACAAGCCTGTGACAAAAACATTAATATTATTTTTGTGGGAAAATGGGTTTTATTGTTCTAAGAAAATAGCTCACAAGTTTCTGCAAACATGTTGTAGAGTCAGTTTCCTGCGAGCAGCTGCGGTGGTCTCAGTTTGGTCCTCCAGGAGTTGGCTGCTGTGGAGAGAGCACCAGCTCTGCCCCCAGCCCATTGGTCCTCTTTGGTTTACTAGCCACAAGAGCTGAGAAAATACCTCCTCTGTGCCACAGTTTCTTTATTTATAAAATATGAATAATAAGAGCTTCCTGGCAAGGTAGTTAGGAGATCTCAGAGTCTGTGCTGGTATGTAGTTTGTACTAAAGCGATGTTTGTTTTGTTTCCCTAAATAGTGTGCTTTCTATTATTTTTAAATCAAAGGCAACTAGATCTGATTGGGACAAAAGTGAGAAAGATGCTTTTTATAGGAGCTTACCCCCCACCCCCTACCCCAAATCTTGAATACAAATAAATATATATGTGTCTACATATAAGTAGGTACATATATACATAAATATATGTCCCATTAATATTGCCCAACAGAGCTTAAACTTGTCCTAAGTGGTATCACTCAAAACTGGGTTCCAACCTACATCATAGTGTCTTACAAACCCGTTAAACTGTTTAAAATCACTATTATAATGCAGTAAAAGCTGGTTTAACTTGTTCATTATTCATTGAGTTAAGTCTAATTATTTGTATTTTAACAGCACAAAAAGAAACTGCAATTGTACAGGCAATATCTTACTGAATGCTGATGCATAGGTTTTTCTAACAAGGATCATTTTAAGTTAAAAAGAAATATTTAAAGTCAAGCTTCCTAACTGTACACCAAAAATGATGGCTAATAAATAATAACTACTTTTAACATATTCTAGTCTGCGTATATTACAAACACTACTGTGGGAAGTAATGGCGTAAAGTAAAAATAAGGCACACCTAAAGATAAAGAAGTTTGATGCCATGATGCGTCTGAAAAAAAAAATGTGAGAATGCAAAGGTTTGTTGTTCACATTCACTGGTGAGTTAAACGGCAAGGGTGCCCAACTCCTTGAGATATATAAGTATTCAGTGACAAGTCAGAGTGTTATTAGGTTGTGTTCTCGATGGCAGATAATATAATTCCTCCCCAGCTCTACATTTTTGCACTTCTTAGACAGGAGACAACGGGCAGTTTGTATTTCATAGCCCAAGCTATTTTAATATCTCCATTTTCATTTGTCTGTATAGATAAAAAATGTTGGCTGCTGAAAACACATCCTCAAGTATTGAATTATCTAGTTCAGCACTCATTACCAAAATGCTCTTTGGCATCCACTGTGTGTGTAGGGGCTATTCTAGACACTGGGAGGAGTGATTAGGATGATAATTACACTAATTTACAAACAAATAAATGACAGATATGTTTCTTGCCCTCTTAGAGTTTAGTTTTACCGGGGAAGCATGATTTTACAAAATAAGCGATTTAGTTGGGATTATATAAATAATGAGTTTTTGGAACATTTTCCTACAGGATTAGAAAATCGAATCAGTGCCAAAGCGGCCAAATCCAAAGTGATGGCCTAAAACTTTACAAGTTTTTTTGGAGTAGCAAAAACTTTCCAGGAAGTGCAGCAGTTTATAAATAGATTCAGATCTGTGTGGAAATATACTGAGACACTGGCGGAAAAGGAATCCATGGAGCTTTTGACAAGACTTACCTAAGCAAGATCTAAAAACGAAGTCAATGAAATTGTCCATGGATTATGTGCCTATTATCAGAGACATTTATGCACAAGTGTGGGTTAGCTGGTGGCAGGATTACAAGCACAAGAAGGTGAGATACAACTAATAAAAGGTTGAAGTACTGTCTCTGTCTGAGTCAGCCTTAAGAAAGAACAGCCCTGTGTTTGATAACAGATGAAGAAAGGCAGTGGAGGAGACAGATTCTGGTAAGGCAGAACATTCTCTAACAAACACCAAAGATGGCCTTTCTAATCTATGGGCATGGGCTTTATTTTGCGGTGTTATAGCTGTTTTGGGATCAAATGGGTTATTCAGTATTTGTGATGCAATAGGCATCGGTGGAAAAGGTTTTGGAATTTTCGAGAACTGTACCTTCAGTATAGCTCCACAGTGTGATTTGCAGGATTTCAGGGAAGACTTTCCATCTCCTGTGAACTCTCACACTTATGAGTGAAAAATCTCAGTATTAACAATTTCTGTGTAGTGAACTTTGCCCCTTCCCTGTCTCTTCTAAAAGTGGAAGAATGACTGAGCTTGGCAGCACTGTTTCTCCTTCACACCTTAGAGCAATGCTTATTAGATCACTGTCCTGTTTGATGAAAGACAGAAAAACCTGAGAATGCATGGGAGTGGGGTGAACTGAAGCTGCAGAAATGGAGCATCCTGGGAGATAATGGTGATCTCTTACAAAATTTTTTTTTCTTTTTTTTCTGGGCTCTGCTAAATGAAACAAAGTATTTGTATACAAGGACTTGAGAGTTAAGAAATCTTTACTTTGTGTAGGAAATAACTCCTGTCCTATCCCACTGGGATATTGTTAGGATGGGAATAATAATGAAATTAATAATAATAATAAATAACAATAATAAACAACTTTTAAAGTTCTCTGAGTATTGCTAAAGAATATGATTATAATAATGTGATAATGGACAAGTTATCAATGTCAACTGTTATGCAAATCTTGCTCCAAGAAAATTTAACCACAAGGGGAAGGAAATAAATCCACGAGGTTGCCTTTAGTAAGGTGACAGCAAAGGTCCCCGTGCCGAGAACCCAGGATTTTCCTTCCGTTTCTCTTCATCTTTAGCCATTCTGTATCTCAGTATTTTTTCTTTAGTGTCATGTCCTCTGCCCATGCCTTTCTCAGTAAGGATATTTTTGGTTTGAGACCTGAACACACTGCCACTGTTGTGGTTATTGCTTTTGCACTTGTGGAGCAGCTTTTCAATTCCCATCTTTTTTAGCAGCTGCAGCCAGACAAACATATGAGTCAGTGGGAGGGGTTTAGAGGAACCGGCTCAGTTCTCCAGGGAGCAGTAACCTTTTGGCAGTCCAACAAACAGCACATTTAAAGTCCAATGACTGCAAAAGCTCTCTCTGTACATGTGATAGCAACTGCAGTTTTCCCAAGGTCTGCTAAAAGATTTTTTTCAGAGGGAATCAGGTTTCTGCCTATAGAGAGACACATTCCTGAAGGCTTAACTCTGACCTCATAGCTAAAGTGGATCCAGAATAAAATCTGGAGACAGCTGGGAAGTGATAAAGTGGGGAGGAAGAAATTTGGAGGTATGAAAGTGAAAAGCCTTCTTAAACGTTCTCACTGGGTGTTGCTGCCTGCACGCCTGCACCTCCAGGAGTGAAGCAGAGCGAATCTTTCTTTTTTCAGTAATTCTGGGTATCAGGATCTTTCTCTTTACAACATTCACAGAAGCGATTCTCAAAGTGTGGTTTCCCACCCCGGTGGTCCTTGAGGGCCTCCTAGAGATGTGGACATTTTCAGCTTAATCTTTTCACCTGTTTATCCTCCAACAGTGACAGTGGTCCAGGGCTAAGCTGTGCCTGAGGCTGAAGCTTTTATTTCAAGTGCCTAATTACTGACATTTGACTGTTCATAAAAATGCCAATTGGATCAACCTAGGAAAACAAAGATAGGAGTGGGTTGTTGACATAGGAAACCTATAAATAATTTCTTATTTCTCCATTTTTTTACATTGTTCTTTCCCATATTGTATTCTTCTTCATGGCTCATCATTACATAGAAAGAATAACAGACTCCTGTAGAAGGATGTATCATGGAAGATTTCTTTTTTTTTTTGGTGTGTGTGTGTGTAGTAAGTAGGAACAATTGTTTTTTTACGAAATGAAAATTCAGACAATAGTTTTGTTGATACTAATTTTGTTCAAGTAAGTTCACAATAATGTCTTTTTATACTAAAAAAGACAACAAAATAGTATCTTAGTTAACATAGAAAAAAGTGGCAATTAGAGGCCAGATGGAAAGCCAGACCCGCAATTCCAATGAGGCTGGAAAGTTTTAATTGATGACTCAAGGAACCAAGTAGGGCTCTTGGTTTCAAATAACAGAGTGCCTCTGTCCAACATAGGCAGAAAACTAATTTGTTGGAAGGCTAGTGGGTTTCTTACAAATTGGCCAGATCTGATTCCAAAGAAGACTGGGAACCAAGGGAGGATAAGTAGCTGAGGACATAGCTGAGATCCCTTCATTGTCACAGCTTGCTTAGAATTGGTCACTATTCCAATGTCATTGACATCTATGCCCCTTGGCACTCACCACCACACCACTGGTCACTGCTCTCTGCTGTAGATGCCAGGAGTATTCTCTGGCTATTTGAACAACTTGACATCATCTATTTCTTAAGAATCAAAGTGTCAGTCAAAAGCACCTAATTGACTGAGCCCCCATCCTGTGTATTTGTCTGAACAGCAAGGGAGGGTGCCTGACTGGGGGGAGCGGGAGATTGGGAAATGGGGGTTTTCATTTTCAACTTGATTTTATCTGCTTATCTTCCAACAATGACAGAAAGCCCCCCTTCACCTTACTTACCATGTTGGAGGTAAAGAAATCCACCCTTCTTGTAATATTGTTACTGCATTGTTCTATTTATAATTTACATGTCTGTTTTTCCCCGTACACTGTGAATTTATGGAGAAGAGAATTTGAGTTGTGTTTTTAGCCACATCACCTACAATGCCTAACAAGTATTAGGTGTTTAAAGATATATTAGTTGAATGAATTATGTTTAATGATGTCCCAGGGAAGGCTCATATAATGATAACATATAAAATAATAATAGCAAATAAGTATTGATGGAACACATAACATATACTGACTATTGTCTCATTTCTTCCTTATAAGAATCCTATGATGTAGGTTATATTCTTTTCTTCATTTATGTATGAGAAATTAAGGCTCTGTTTAATTTGTCCTAGTTTATATTATTGAAACTGACAGCAGGGATTTCAGCTAGGGCATGCTGACTCCATATCCTATATCAGAACTGTACTGCCCCCTGGAGGTGAAATTAGAGAGAAGAAAAAAGTGGATCCAATCTCACAGAGGAGATACCAGTACGGAAGTTTGCTGCTTCCTCTATTCTTAGATGTTCACCTACAGTGGAAGTTATTTTATTTGATGATAGACAAGTCAAGCAAGAATTTTATTTTTACTGATATAAATGAGATTTTCTTTTGAATTTGATTTTATCTTAAAGGAACTGGTATTTCATACCAACTTGACTAATAAAACATTCTTTATTCATATAGCATTCTTGGCTATGTGTTTTTCTCTAGGAAAATAAAATTAAAATAAATCCACAAATATATAATATTCAAATAAGATCTTAGAAATTTTGTATTTCATCAAACTCTTTGTTTTTCTTATTTAGTTAATATATATATATATATATATATATATATATATATATATCATATAATGGAATTTCATGTTTTACCCTGAATTTTAAGAATTTTTATCTTGTTTTCTTCTCCTCTTTGGAAGATGTACTAAAATCACACTTAAGTTTATCTGCTTTTGAAAAGAATTCTTGCCTGAATATGAGTAAGAAAATAGCAGTCATACAAATATTTTTACTAGCATAAATGTATATATTTTGGCGAGATGCTGGGATATCTCAGCAGTTGAGTGTTTGCCGGACACATGTAAGGTCTAGGGTTTGATTCTCGGCCCCTGGCCTGTGCAACCCCATATGCTGAACTACAGTGCAACTGGTACCTACCAGGATGACTGTGAAGGTTCTCGCCTCCCATGTGAGAAGCCTCCCCCCCCCCCCCCCCCCC